>OMLB01053638.1:0-14946 GCA_900302555.1 Myripristis jacobus
GGGCATGTATGGCTGCCAATGGAGCTGGGCCACTTGTGTTATTGATGATGTGACTGCTGATGGCAGTAGCAGGATGAATACTGATGTTTATAGGGCTACTATCTGCTCAGATTCAGCCAAATGCCACAAAACTGATAGGACGGAGCCTCACAGTGCAGATGGATAGTGACCAAAAACGTACTGCGAAAGCAACCCAAGAGTTACTGAAAGCAAAGTGGAAGTGGAATATTCTTCAATGGTTGAGTCAGTCTGCAGACCTCAACCCAGCTGAGCTGCTTTTCACCTGCTGAAGAGCAAGGGCAAAATTATGAATATTGTGTGACTGTCCAAATACTTATGTACCTAACTGTATGCCATAACATTGCAACCCTCTTTTTCTTGATCTGTCTCGTTATTATCCCTTTCATGTTTTTTTAATTTTGATCTTATGTAACCTTTATTATCACCAGGTAAATCTTGCTAAGATATACAATTTTATTTGCAAGAAGACCAGAACAACAGCAGCTCAACATAAAGTAGATGTCTTGTAAATACCGACACCTTTGCTCTTGTGTGTCTCTCTGACTGTCAGATCTGGGTGGTGGGAAACAGTCCATCAGCTCCTCTAATGAAGGCTCTGGAAGAAGTGCTCCCTGTTATTTTCACACTTTACTGTTTCACCAAGCAGAATGTCTCCCACCTGCGGTAAACGTTTTTTCTTTCATTGTAATTCTTCACGTTTGTAATCATTTGCTTAAGTGGGGATGGGACTTTGGGAAAAGTTTTTCATCGTAAAAGGTTATTAAATATAGCCAAGATACTCTTTTTCAAAGAAGTAAAAGTAGTGTAATGTATATATAACTACATATATGTATAACTATGAAAGTAAAGTAAACATGTTGATGAAATGAATGTTGATGTAGGAAAAAATAATTTCCCATTTCAATGTGACTTTAATGTGAGGTGTAAATGTAGGGCAGGTTTGTTCTGGTGAAATCAAAGAAAAGCTGCTGAAAATTGTGTGTGCAGCCAAATGTATATGGATTTCAGGGAGCTCTGATGTCGGGCTACAAAAATATGGTAGGAGGGAATCATTCAAATGACCTGCTGAAGCTGATTTATTATGATTCGTGCCCAGTGCAAGGGAGATGGATCTGGTTAATTTTCACCTTGTCTTAATGCGATTCATCCTGTCTTTGAATTCCACCTGCTGCACACCATCACACCAGCTTGCATTAACTGTGAGGTACAGATCTTGGTCACATTGAGAGTGTATCTCAGTCGTGTATGGACGTAAATGTGGCCACAATCTGGAAACTGAAAGCAACATCATTCATTTACAACCTGGTCCCTATTTCACCCGTGGATGTGTTGGGTACCCGTGCATAAAAGGTGAGTGTTTTTCCTGTTGCCTCAAAGCTGGAAACATACAAAATTAGAAATGCATCTCCTCATGTGAAAGTTATTTATCCGCAGTGTGTGAAGAGCTCAGAGGCGATGCATTCCTACCAGTGTTGGCTGCACTCTTGAGACGGTTTCCCTCTGCACCGGGGCCATCAGAGCCTGGGATTTACTGATAAAGCTACGCCTGCGCTGTGCTGCCCTCAGCAGCTGCCGCCTGTCGCGAGTTCCAACAAGAAAAAAAACAAAAACAAAAGCTTTTCCTTTTAGCAGATATTTTTCTTGATTATAACATTTTCTCATAGCAGTCGTCTTTGGTCCTGAACGCCATTTCGCTTTTCAGAGATCCACCAGACAGCTCTTCCAGCAGCAGTACATTCAAATTAACTGAACTATAGATGTGGTCTTTAAAATTAAATTCATCTTCTACTATAAACTGACATTTATATTAATTCACCTGCTTGAAAAAATTGCAGCACGGCAAAATTTGGCACACCCAGCCCGAAACGGCAGCATGCTTGATAAATGTACCCGTCAGAGTTCTGCACTGGTGGGTCTGTGTGTAGACTGCAGAAACATAAGATGGCAGTGTCAATTTTTTATTACTTCCATGCTGAGAAAGTGCAGATTAAAGTCAGTTTTACATACTTTGAAACAGTGTTCCCACTGTTATGGTGGTGTCATTTAGTGAAATGTGGCAGAAATTTGGGGATGAGGTGTTACATAAACAAACATATTTGTGAACCTCCTCTGGTCATCTCTCTTTGACCAGCTCCGTGTTGTTTTCACTACGAGTGGAAATCAACTGGGAAGGAAATACAAAGCAGCAAAGCAGACAGCTCACAGAAACCCATGGTGTGGGAACATTGCCGTTTTCATGCAGATAATTTGGTCCTAAGACTGTCTGTTTTTGTGTGCTCTGTGCTCCACAGCGCACCCTGCCAGGAGATCTTGCTGTGGTACCTGGGTCACACTGAGAAGTCTGGGGCTCTCTTGGTACTGAGGCAGCTCTCAGGCCTGGTTGGACAGATGAAAGAAGTAGCACCGCACTTCCACTTCATCCCTGGTAGCGATGGAGGAGCCAAGCTGAGCCTGAGAGACCCCGTCAGGTGAGCAGAACTCAACAGGACAATATGGGCATATTCACATTATTCTGTGGCGGTCACACTGTGCACACTTTGTTTCTATGAGGACTAGTTTCAGTAGCTATAAATACTGGCAGATATAGGTACAATATATCCTCAACACAGTCAGTGTGTTTCATGCACATTTTAGATCAAAGTAACAGCTACTACCAGCTTTTCTCCCACTGCTATCTCCATTTTCATTCTGGCTATTATCATAAACTGTAAACTGAGAGTGGGCCATGAGGTATGTGGTGTCCTCTTTAAAGTCCAAGGTATCCACTTTCCATCCATTTTGTGGTCACCCCCATTGACGTTAATGTGAAAACGGTGTAGGTAAATAGAACAGTGTGAACCCAACTGAAAGAGCGTAGGTTTATCAAGCCCTGATTCACTTTTAATTGGACAGTGTGAACCTAAACGGGCCGAATGCAACAAAGTAAACTTTTCCGCTGTGGATTGAACCAAAGAGGACCATCTGTAGGACTGATTGCACCCTGGTGATTTTACCCTCCACTCTTCTTGTCTCTGTTTCCTCTCTCACTTCTCCAATTTTGCCTCCCAGTGATGAAGATGATGTGCTGTATGAGCAGCTGTCAGAGGAACAGTGGAGGCTGGAGTGTCTGGTGCAGCTGCTGGCTGAGCTCAAAGACAGCGACCTGCCTGGAGACTTCTTCCTGGAGTTACTACAGGTACAGAGAGCACACACACACACACGCACACACACACTTTAGATACAGTCATTCAAAGAATCACCAAATGAACGTTGACTTATTCCATGTTGATATCTTTTTGAAAAAACAAAACCTCAGTCTATGCCCGTTCCATTTCCCTACTTGAATTTCAGGATCTGACACGCTTGGCAGCAGAGGAAGAGGTGGAGGAAGACCAACAGGAAGTGGATGTGTCAGCCATGACACTGATAGAGGTGGAGCAGCAGCTGTTGGGCCGCGCTGCCGGCCGTGGTCAGAAGCTCACCCTGCTCCAGGTGTTGGCAGTGGTTTGTGAGTCTCTGCCACATACACTGCTGCTGAGAAAAACCACACAGGTGAGCGCCAAAGAACACATATGTGTCTTCATTAAATCACACGCGTTATACTGAGGTTTAAGTCGCAGTAGCCTGGGTTTGAATCCAACCTGGACCATTTGCTGTGTGTCATCCTGTCCCTCTGCCCTGTCTCTCTTGTCTATCTCTACTATAACATAGTACAGTACCATAGTCCAGTGTCTTTAAAAATCTTCCAAAGTCGTAAGAAACCATAATATTGGGGCGTCCCTTCCAATTCCCGTCCCTACTTGCCGGGCCCATCCCCAGTAACGTTTAGTTGCCACCACTAGGAGGCTCTAAAAGGTTAGGTCTGCACTGTCCCTAGCGGTCTTTAATGTCAGCAGTAGGGAGAAGGGTTTGGTGGTGGACACAAAGACATGCAGAGCTCCAGGAACCCAGTCTCAACCTAACCCTAACCTTAATCCCACCAAACTGTGGGCTAGGTCAAAGGTGTTTGTGTCCGCTGCCAGATATTGTTGCCAGTCAAAGGCTCCAGTAGAGTAGTTCTGCACTGTCCTTGGCTACGTTTGATGTTGCCACTAGGAGGCTCCACTGTTTTTGTTCTGGGAAAAAGTCAGTAGGTCAGTGAGTGACACACAGTTTCAAGGCCTTCGGCAATTAGCTGTAACTCACAAATTTTTATGCCCAGCACACAGTGGTTTTCAAATGGTCTCAGAATCTACCAAACAGTCCACTGTCCTCAAACGTTTTTTCTACTCGCATTGTTAATATTATATAAACTTACACAAATAAAAAATCTGTATGTATATCGCAAGGACCTTGATTGCCTTTATAGGGCTATAGGGCCTGGATGTGACAGCGTAGTCTCTGTCCTTAAATTTAATTTCATGAGACG
This sequence comes from Myripristis jacobus, assembly GCA_900302555.1. Taxonomy (NCBI): domain Eukaryota; kingdom Metazoa; phylum Chordata; class Actinopteri; order Holocentriformes; family Holocentridae; genus Myripristis; species Myripristis jacobus. The sequence continues at coordinate 4,409 of OMLB01053638.1, forward strand.
ACAGTTGCAGGGCTCCCAGCACCTTGTTACCCCTCTGACTTGAAAGTTGCCATTAACCATTAAAGTTGCCACAAAAACTCCTACCAAAGTTTCCTTGCAGCCTCTAGTTGGTGTTGGCCCTTCTCTTAGGATGGCTGCTTCCCTCTATCGCTGTATGTAATCACTGTGCTCCTATGGGACTTCTTATAACAGAAGCAGGTCATGTTGAGTCATGCTGCGACACAAAAATAGCCTATTTGCTTTAGCTCTGGTGATTTTAGCAAGTGAGTCGGCTGACTGGCTGTGAGCGCCAAAAAACACGCACTCACAGTTAAAGACTATTCTCTGATAAGTGGATAAGCATTTATTTTTATCCTTCTTAGTGCTGGGTGTCGTAATAGGGATTCAGTTTTTGCTGAGAACCTCTCAAAAGTTTTACAAAGTGTTAGACAAACCCTGCTTCTCAGTTCTTTATTGCTATTTAGTTTAGGCATGATGTTCATTTGTCAGTCTTTCTTCAAGATTGAGATTTAAAGCTGCATCAGGACTGGAATGCAAACCATGTCGAATCAACCACAATACAATTAGCATCAAATATGGATGAAATTTAGAGGTGGGGTCTGCATGGTTTTCATTTCAGGAAACTGGAGGATTATGTCCATATTTGACATAACTGTATCATGGTTGATTCTACACGGTCTGCATTCCAGTCTTAGTGAATGTATCATTAAGTTTAGATTTACCATGCTTTGGTCTTGTGCCTCTCAGCAACTGATTGGTGCTTTTCTTTGTCTTTCTCTGATTCTTCCAGGTGGTGGACTTCATGGTGTCCCTGCTTCAGAGGGCATGTGTGGGTCTGGATCGGGTCACTGGTCCCAGCACTGGGAGCCCAGTAGAGAGCCAGACACTCAGCATGGGGATGGGTCTTTTGGCCACCCTGCTCTCTGCACCTCAGGTACTTATTATTAAAACCTCCAGATCTGCACTATGGTCATAGAACTGTACTTACATTAATATGTGCATACATCTGCAAGAAGGAGAAGAGCATTCTGATAAGTGGTTTTTCTCTGTTGCAGCCTTACTTTGTGATTTAGGCCAATAAGATGATTGTATTTTTACATTAAAAAAAATCTTCTCTTGTGTGTTTTGACAACAGGGGACTCCACTGTTACCTTTCTTTTAGGGTTTTCCCCTGTTAACCATTCTCTTTGTTATTTTTAACACACAAAAAGGTCTGTTGCATTGGTGTTACTCATGCCATGGCATACAGTATACTGTATAATCAAGTACATCTGTCTTTCCTCGTGTTGCAGTGTGCAAAAACAAACAGCCCAAAGCAGGGGAACACAAGCCAAACTGTAGGAAACAGTCAGTTAAGACAAGGACACAAAGAGACGATGTAAAACTAATACAGCATCAATAAAAGAAGACTACATACCCATGAGTACCTCAAAAGAAAGAGTCAGAGGCAGTCTGAATGCCCTATACTTGACAGTTACAGTACCAAGCCATTCAGATGAAAACAGACCGTGATAGCACTTTAAAGTTGTCAAAATTAGACAGAAATGATGCCCAAATTTCACTAAGTGCATCCTCTTTCCTTTGTGTTTCTTTTCAACATCAAAGCTTAGTGCAGGAGACTACTCCTCAATGTCGGTTCTGCTCCCGCCTCTGGAGGTGCTGTCTCAGAAGCACCCTGACGTGGTCATCCAGGAGCTGGCATCGGGCCTCAGAGCCATCATTGCCACGCATGGCGCTTACCGCCCTGACAACCTCACTGCAGCGTCCCAACGCTCCAGACACCCTGAGATGACGCAAAACAACAACGCCACTTCTAGGAAAAAGCAGAAGGTGCAAAGTGAAGCAAGAGACTCACAAGCATCGCAGAGCGGCACACGCACAGAAACACAACTTGGTAAAACAGGCCCCCCTGAAGAGGGTGCAGGAGGAGGGCAGAGCTCTGGCACTGGTGGCTCGGCGGCTCCCACCAGGGCCTTCTCTGATTGGCTGCTGGAAGCATGTGACCCCGACGTGCCAACCAGAGCGGTGGCTCTGAGGACGCTGACACGGATGGTGCAGGATAGTGACCCAGATGCTGTCCAGGCCCAGGAGAAGATCCTGATGGTGGGTAGTTCAGTTCACTCTTAAACTGTTTTGACTCTTCACTTAACCTAAAGTCACCTGTGTTGTATAGATTTGTATTAGCCATCATTAGTTGTCATCCAATTGAATAGATACAGAAAGGGATAACTTTTCTATTTGCTAAATGACAGTCTTAAACTGTAGTACATATGTTCCCAAGTGTGCAAGGATTAACCCTTTTTCTGTACTCATTACTGATGTGATGTATTATCCATCTTCAGTCGTACCCCCAGGCACCACCCCTGATTGGTGCTCCTTCTGTAGGCTTCCTCCTTGCACCAATACCCTGGGGGACTGGGGTTAATAGAGCTCTACCATGTCTGAATGCATATTGGAATAATTCAAATATCAAAGTATGTTATACTTGTAGTATAAGACGTGTGAGCCTGTAACATAACTCGCCACCTTGTTGCTATAATATATACCCTAGTTCATAAGCACAAAAAAGCAAAATATGTATCTGTCTTATACACTTTGCAAATTTGTGATTGTGTGAATGTTTGTTTTTTGGTTGCACAGCTTTCTACAGAGAAAAAAATACTGCTGTTGATATGTCAAATATGCACTATGCAGATATGCATTTTGTAAAAGATGTTTTCTTCAGTACTCTGCAGCCTTTAAAACAAAGTGAAGAGGTAAACAAGGTCTGCATTTTTATGAAATCGAAAGAGCATTTTTAACTGTCCAGAATTTTCTTCTTTTGATGGATTCATTGATTAAGGTAACAATATAACAGAATTATTACCTTGTACATGAAGTAAGAAAAAAATACATGAGGAATGTGTCTCTGAAACTGAAAAAATAGAATAGGCATGTTAACATGACAAAAGCTAAAATCCATGTGAGAAAATGAAGTGAACTTGAATGAGTGAGCTTGAATTGGAGAGGTTCATCTCCACATCATAAAACACACAGGACACAATCGTAAATATGGACATTTCTGCATTTGTGTTAAGGTTGGCAAGTGGTTACATTCTCACACAACATTAAATATAATAAGTGTGACAGCTCGAGTGGTGTTTTTCCATGGGAGCACGGTGCCAAAAAGGCTACAAATGTTTTCAATGATTCAGACAAGGAAATTTTGATTGTAGCTCATAATAACATCAAGCAGCGTTCATGGGCCAGCAGTTGTTTACAACCAAACAAACCACTGCATTACAAGTTGGAGGCCACATTTGTGTTTTGTTGTGTTTGGCAGTTCTTCATTCCGGGGTTTTGACGAGCCAGGCTGTCGATGTTTAGGTACCTGACTATAGTGTCTCAAGAAAAATTGATCTTTGGTACAGTGTTGTGTTACCGTATTTCACCAACTAATAGCCCGGGCGTTTAATACGCACAATCAACTTGGACCCCAGGCGTTTAAAAGAACCAGGCGGCTATTCGCTGCAGGCCTTTATTTATTTTTACACAGACCTGCACCAGGCCATTATTGTGATGACAGGTACTGTCCAACATCTTTATAGTCGGTCGATTTAAGATTACGGTACACCCTTTTTTCTAACGTTAGCTAGCTCTCTTATTTTGACAGAAAACGGAAGTGCCGCACAGTTATTGTGCAGCTAACTGTTTACTTCTGCAAAAATAAGGTGAATAGCCTTATTTTGGGTTTACCTCAATATAATGCAAATAATCGCCCCGGCGGTTATTCGGGTGGGCGTTCACTACGCAAAATGGGTGCAGACCCCAGGCGTTTAAAAGAACCAGGCGGCTATTTGCGGCACGGCGATTAATTGGTGAAATAAGGTAGTTACAAGTGACAAATGGGGGAACAAAAAAAAAAACCAAAAACACCAAAAAACAAGTCACCTCATGACAAAATGGATGGTCACTAGTTTGACTGGCTCCTAGCAAGGGTCAACAACAAGGTGGCACACAATAATAATAATAATAATAATAATAATAAACTTTATTAATATAGCACTTTTCTTAAAACTGTGCTTCATAGAAAGAAAGTAAAACCAGACATGGCAGATAAAACATGAATAAGGCCAAAGGACAAGATCAGATAAATAGGAGTAAAAACAGTGTAAAAATATATATCAAACATTTCCAAAAGCTTTCACAAAGAGAAAAGTTTTAAGAGGAGATTTGAAAGAAGCTAGTGACCTAGTGTGTCTGAGCTAAGCAGGCAGAGCACTCCAGAGTGTGGGGGCTCTAACAGCAAAAGCCCAATCTCCCTCTGACACAAACCGTGACCTCGGAGTAACCAGCAGGGCTCAATCTGCAGATCTTATTGGACGAGAGGGCACATACCAGCTTAATAAAGCTGAGATATATTTAGGAGCAAGGCCATTTCAGCCCTTAAAAGTAAAAGTCAGCAATAAGATTTTTAAATTAAATGGAAATCTGTCAGGGAGCCAGTGTAGGGAGGCGAGCACAGAGTGACGTGATCATGCCTTCTTGTTCCGGTAATAAGTCAGGCAGCAGCGTTTTGTACCACCTGTGGAGGGAGCTGTGGCTGATACCCCAGTAAAGTGGCAAATACAGACAAACACACAGACAAATACCCTTTTCTTGCTCACCTGTAACGGTGTCGCTAAAGAGGTACATTTGGGCTCCGGACAATTAAGGCACTGAACGTTCCCATCCCGAATCTGGATCTGGAAGTATTCGGTCATGCAGGCGTTACAGTAGACGTGCTGGCACTTGTTAAAGCAGAAACAGCTCGAGCCCAGCTTCTCCATGAAACAGATCCCACAGCAGAACACCTTGCTGTCAAACACTTTCTGGCGCTGTGCCTCATCAAAGTCCAGAAGCTGAGGTAGGATGTCGGTGCGCGGGTCCACCAACAGCACAGCGCGCGGGTCCAGTTGACACGAGGATGACAAAGACGACTGTGGCTCAGACTGTCCTTTCCTCGCTTGCCTTTTCTTCTCATGATTTTCAGTCTCAGAGTGTTTCGCAGCTGGAGAAAAGTGAAAAACACATTTAGGACTCAGATTCAGATTCAGATTCAGATTCAGATGAACTTTATTGTCCCCCAAGGGAAATTTGGTTTGGGCAGGAAAAAGTGCTGGATGCAGCCGCAGTGGCAACATCACAAAAATGCATCCTTGATGCATAGTAACACATAACATGTATACAGCCACTCACATGAGTATAACAAGAGCCTGGCCCTAAAACAAATACACTGGAGCAACAAATTAAAGTTAAAGTTAAAGCTTAGCACTCAGAGAAGTTAAAAAAATGAATGACAATTCATAGAAATTAAAATGAATGAGGTAGTAATGTACCCCACATAATTAAAATAGAATAAATACTCAGTAAGAAAAAATGTAGAATGCAACCATAAAATTGCAAATGACAATTCTTAAAAATTGGGTAAATAAGGTAATAACATACACAGTAGAGTTAAAATAGCATAATGCCCAGGTAAGGAAAAGTGCAAAATGCAACCACTGGTAAATAAGAACAACTGTAACAGGAACAACTGTAACAAAAGTATCTGAGGTGAAGTAAAACTGTTAAGAAAGCAATGCTATCTTTAGCATCAGATCCTGTGTCAATCCAGCTCCATAGTACTCATACTTAGATCTGCAGATAAGGCTGTCCTGCTACGAAAAATTTAGCAAGCTGCACAATTAAATACTTTTCCAGTGGAAGGAAAAATGTCTGAGCATGGCAATTCTCTGATCTCAGGTATATCATTATTTTATTTTATTTTATTGAGGACTGCTACACTATTCTCAGTGCATGCTGAGGCCTAGCTCAAATGAAGCCCTTGTACCTATAATTATGAGTTGTTTGTAAAAACAGACCAAAATTAGGTGGCATGAATGAATGTTAATTAGGTGGTACTCAGATCGGTGCTTGTTTTGGCCTATCTACTTAAAAAAGTACTCAGTGCTCAAATCATTTCTGAAAAATGGCATCAGTGCACCTTTAAATTTAAGGAAATGACAATAATGCACTTATTTCTGTGTGCTTGCCTGTTGGTTAGACTATCAGAGGTTGAAGAGTGGTGTCTGAGCTAATGCAGCTGCCCAGAGAGAAGCAAGCGCCTGTCACACACAGTACCTGTGGTGGCAACCTCGGCCTTCCTGCGCTCAACACCTGCTTTGCTCCCCACCCTGATGATCTCCAGAGGAGACTGGATGTTCAGAAAGTCCAGAGCCTCCTCCTTCAGGAACTGAACCCAAGTGAAAAGTACCACACTGCCCTGGTTCTCCTCCCACAGGTCGTCCAAGCGTCGGCACAGTGAGCTCATCTGGGGAGGCAGAGAGGAAGGTGTAGGGAGGAGGAGATGGTACTGCTTGCCACTGTAATAATACACCACACATTTAAAATTCCTTGATTTTCTCTGTGTTTTATATAGTGTGAACTACAGAACGAAAGCCACAAGTGTTGACAGCAAAGCAGACAACGGAAAAGTCACTTTTTGTGTAACTATGTAACATCTTAACTGAAGAAGCCAGCATTAGTCATACCTGTGCTCTGGTCAGCCATTTGGAGCTAACTGTGAAAACTGGTGAGGAGATGGATGGATAATCTGCAGGAAGCTCAAAGTTGAGCACCAAAGGAGGCAGGAAGCATACATTGTACTCAGTTTGCTTCTCTCCTGCCACAAAGAGCAGAAAATTCATTAAAATCATCAGACATTAAAACTGTCAGAGAATGATTTTTGAGAACAATTATGAATGAACACACTTAAACTACAGTTTACAATAGAGGCTCAAGGCAATACATAAAAGCTGCCTTCTATAAAGGTAAGAAATTAACACTGGGCATGAAATGGTAAATTTTGACTGTGACTGGATATTTCGGTTCTTCTACCAGCTTCTTTGGCGGATGACCACCTATGGTCCAAAGGTCTGTCTACTGTGAAACCACAGCTGGCTAGGAAAATATTGAAAATGGACGGTTCATTTTAAAAGATTCCCATGCACTGTGACTGGTTGTTAAATGAAACAGATTTTGCCCGGCTCACACAATACCTATTACAGCAACAACAACAAAAAAAGCATTATTACCTTTGACGACAACTTTGAAATCAGGAGGCAGCTCCAGGCAGAGCTGGATCTCTCCTCCCTGCGCCGTCTCGGCCCTGTGAAACTCCTCCTCATCATAGATACTTGCTAAAGCAAGCAGCTCATCCTCCTGGGCTTCCTTGTCCTCAGACATTTACATCCCTGCAATAACAACACAAGTAATACATAACACTAACTCATGAATATTAGCAACAAGACAACATCAGCAGGATTGACACAGCAGTAAAAAAAAAAATGACAGCACTGACAACATGCCAACACTGTTACAGTCAACACTGATTCAGGTAATTCAGGTGCACATTATGCGATTACCATCATCACTACAGGAACAGCAGTAGCGTTCAATATTTGTCCCCTGGCAGATAAATGATTTATATTATATTTTACCTTATTTATACTGATCGCTTGATCTAATCAGGTAGTCCTTGTGACATGTCTGTTTACACACAGCCTACATTAGCTTAGCCCCCTTAACTCTGCTTAACTCTGTCATAATGTTAGCACGCTAGCTAGCCAAAATAATGCAAGTTACGGTTTATTATTTCATGGGTTAGGGTTAGGGTTAGGGTTAGGTCATTTAAGGTTTTGGTCAAATTAGCCCAAGTTGCACGGAGCCACGTCGCAGACAGTGGCAGTGTGGCACACCTGTCGCCACAATGTGGTGTTAGTTATTAGTTAGCTGGCTAGCTGACGGATTCACTGAGGACAGGCAGCCGAGCTAGCTAGCAGTGTTAGCTAATGTTGACGTTAGGTAACTTTTTAATGACTTTCCTGCGGTAAAACACCGAGCGCCCCGACAAACACACACACCTTTTCACCGCCGAGCGACGCGACAAACACTTACACAAGCAGTGAGCCCCTGTTACCCGGAGTAATGTGCTGCTTATCCGGCCGTGAGCAAAGTGCTGGTGACTCTTGCTGTCTGACAGAGGAGCCGAGAGTGAGCAACAACGCCCCCTGCAGGTCAGTCCCGTCAGGACAGCACCCTCTCCCCACGGCTCACTGATTATACAACAGGACTGAAACACACCACTGACCCTTCCGCAGTCTGTGAGGCAGTCTATCGTCCCCGAGCACAGCATCAATATCATGTTTTGATTCATATTTCATGACTTCTAATTTAATTGGGGACAGCTGGGTAAACATTACATTAACATGATGAGGTTTTCAGTGTTCGGGTACCCATTGCTTCTTAGGGGTTTGGCCCCAGGCTTTTTTAGTTATATAAAACATATAAGAAATATCAACATTTTACACACATTTGCTTTAGTTGTTTTGGATGACATGCCATTTAGTTGTTTTGGATGACATGCCATTTATAATCATCAAAAACGGTCCCTCTGATGTAGGACCCTCACCAAACCTAACCACACCTGTAGTAGTGTGGGAACCCGTCTAGTTCATATTATATTTTGTAGGGAATAAATCATTCCCATAAGAGCTTTGATGTATAAAGAGGAGTGAGAGAGAGATATTATATTTTATTTAGAGGGCTATTTAGGTAGTCAGCTAGAAACATAAAGTACCTGACACAAACACTTTGTTAACAATTATTATCATACTACTAATTTTCTGAAGGTTTAAACTGCTGGGGTCAAATTCACCCCAACTGATAAAACCATGTTGGTAAATTTGAATATAACAGGAGGATAAAGAATTAAAAGAGAACAAAAGAACACACTAAATATTGTGTTATAATAACTTTAAGAAATGAATGTTTTTGAAAAAATTTCAGTGAATATTCACTCTTCTAAACTATAGTCATAACTGGTCAAGGAATTAATCAGTTGGTATGTTATTCAGTAGCCTCATTTTTATGGAGGTAATTTTCATACTTTCTGATTTAAATAAACAATTTGATAGTATTTCCCATCTTTGCTGAGCAAGACTTTTGTACCAAAGAAATTAAAGGCAGGTCTCTTATGGCCTCCTGTCCCAAATATAGACCAGTTGTGTTATCCAGTGTCTGAAGCACATTACCTGAAGTTTGAAGGTATTTATGGCATGATTCAGTATTTGACCAGACACAAAAGAAGGTTCTGGAAGATCATCCCTCTCATCATCAGTCTCCACCCCCTCCTCTTCCCCTTCATCATCATCATCACCGACAACACCAGCAGCCAACAGGTCAGTGAGAGGCAGGGGCAGAACTGGTCCACCAGCGCAGACAGGCTCCAGGCCCCCTCCCTCTTTACTCTCCCACCCCTGCACCCTCGTCATGTGGTTCAGGCCTCCAGAGGATCAGTCCGGCTGCCCGCTTATAAGAGGCCTAACTCTACAGCTCACGAACTGGGTGTGGGCCACTCTCAGAAAATAAAGCACATCACTGTACCTTTAGGGATACAACAGTTTGCATGGTTTGTTGTTTGTACCTTACAGGGACCAGCCTTGTTCTTATACAGTACAGGCCAAAAGTTTGGACACACCTTCTCATTCAATGTGTTTTCTTTATTTTCATGACTATTTACATTGTAGATTCTCACTGAAGGCATCAAAACTATGAATGAACACATGTGGAGTTATGTACTTAACAAAAAAAGGTGAAATAACTGAAAACATCTTTTCTATTCTAGTTTCTTCAAAATAGCCACCCTTTGCTCTGATTACTGCTTTGCACACTCTTGGCATTCTCTCCATGAGCTTCAAGAGGTAGTCACCTGAAATGGTTTTCCAACAGTCTTGAAGGAGCTCCCAGAGGTGTTTAGCACTTGTTGGCCCCTTTGCCTGCACTCTGCGGTCCAAACTTCTTGGCCCAAACAAATCTCTTCTGCTTGTTGCCTCTCCTTAGCAGTGGTTTCCTAGCAGCTATTTGACCATGAAGGCCTGATTGGCGCAGTCTCCTCTTAACAGTTGTTCTAGAGATGGGTCTGCTGCTAGAACTCTCTGTGGCATTCATCTGGTCTCTGATCTGAGCTGCTGTTAACTTGCCATTTCTGAGGCTGGTGACTCGGATGAACTTGTCCTCAGAAGCAGAGGTGACTCTTGGTCTTCCTTTCCTGGGTCGGTCCTCATGTGTGCCACTTTCCTTGTAGCGCTTGATGGTTTTTGCGACTCCATTTGGGGACACATTTAAAGTTTTTGCAATTTTCCGGACTGACTGACCTTCATTTCTTAAAGTAATGATGGCCACTTGTTTTTCTTTAGTTAGCTGATTGGTTCTTGCCATAATATGAATTTTAACAGTTGTCCAATAGGGCTGTCGGCTGTGTAGTAACCTGACTTCTGCACAACACAACTGATGGTCCCAACCCCATTGATAAAGCAAGAAATTCCACTAATTAACCCTGATAAGGCACACCTGTGAAGTGAAAACCATTTCAGGTGACTACCTCTTGAAGCTCATGGAGAGAATGCCAAGAGTGTGCAAAGCAGTAATCAGAGCAAAGGGTGGCTATTTTGAAGAAACTAGAATATAAAACATGTTTT
>OMLB01053648.1:2834-18803 GCA_900302555.1 Myripristis jacobus
AAAAAAAAAAAACAGTGAATTAAAAAAAAAAGCACCTGTCATAGCATTTTCCATGGAGGAGCGACTTGGCAAAGCTGTCCAGAGACTTGACTGGGTTTTTCTCAACAAAACGCTGCTCGGTGTCGTCCAGAGTCACAAAGAAGGCTGCCTTCTCAATGGCGTCCAGTGAATGCTTGTTCTTCCCACGGCTGAAGTAGGCGTCACGAGCCTTGGCCCATGGAGTCCTGAGAGGAGGGGCAGAGTTCACAAAGCAGCAAATTTAGTATTGACAGCTGTGTGACAGTATACAGTCGGTCTCTAAAATGTCTAAAATAATGGCAAATTCCCTACACGCCTTACCAGAGGCCCAAAATATTTTTCCTGTGATTGCATATTTTTTTTAAAGCATCTGTGAGGTTGTTCTTTGTCTGTCAATCGACTTGCCGTCTCAGCAATGCAACATACATCTGTTACTGACACTCTTACGCTGTCCTAGTTTTCAGTCTCCTAAACTCTCCAGCGTATTAACCCCTCCTCCGTTCTCTGCATCGGCTCCTAGCAGCTGTCCAAATCAAATTCTAATTCTGGCCTAGAAAACTACGATTTTAACTGCATTCCACCAAAGTCCAGGCCATGTTTCAAAGCCTGCAGTCTAAATTCTCAGCTCTTCTGTTTTTGCACTGGTGTGGCCGTTCCCCCCTCATCCATGCCTTAATAAATCAAGATCTGCATCACACAGCATAAATAATTTGCTTATTTTCATCCCTTGCACTTCTAACAGTTGAGGGTACTTTTAGACTTCCAAGCTACTCTTGTCAACAATGTCAAATAAACGCCGTAAGAGTAAGATGTAATTGCTAACCTCACTGAATGCACCTCTGAAAACATGAATATCATTACAAAAACTGTCTGTCTAGACTTACTAACGTCCTTCATTGAGAAACAAACACACAAAACAACAGTGCTAGAAACACCTTGTTGTGACCCGAGTTATGTTTAACTCTGTAACGCCACCCACCTGTCCCCTGCAGTGAGCGCGGCTAGTGCCTCCTCTCCTGGCATCGGCTCAGACTTGTCGGCCAGGATCCTCTCCATCTGCTGCTCTATCTCCCGTGGCAACAGCAGCCGCCCGTCATAAAACATCCAGACTTTGAAGAAGCGCCCCTTGTGGTAGACGGCGATGTGCTTACTCTCGTTCATGTGCTGAATGGTGTCTGAGCAGGTGGGACCGACGGTGAGCGGACAGAAAAAAAAAAAAAGAGAGAAAAGGACACAAAGGGAAAAGTGTGGAGTGGAGGACTGATGGAGGACATATTTTTTAAAGTTCCCATATCTCAGTAAATCTTCATGTAATTAACGTTATAGTTTGGCCAAGACATCAGATTCAGATGAGGAATTTGTTTGTTTTATTCAAGTGAATATCCATCTTTTAAAATCATATGCATTTAAATAGGAAAATATTGAATTTAAAAAGGCACTACATAATGGAGGAGAGTATCCAATCCACAATCTAAAGCAGCTTGAAATGGGCGGGACAGGAAGTGAGATGAAAAGGGAAAGTCATCTGGGAACGGGGAAGTGGATTGGAGTACAATGGGTTGAGGCAGGAGCGCAAATATTTGTTTGAACAGCACCGGTCAGATCCATGAAAAACAATTCATTCTTTTTTCTTTTTCTTTTTTTTTTTTTGAATTTTGCATGTCATCATTGTTTGAGAGTCAAAATATTGTTTTGGTGAAATGTTCAAACAAGCATTTACTCAGTTAACAGGAAGGACAAGGGAGAGGACACCTACAGAAAAAACACTTTGACCCCAAGTACAACGACCTCGCATCCAGGTAGTATTTAGCCTACTGTGCATCCTCTCACTGAACGGACAACTTCAGCCGTGTAGCTTCATCATCCTCTTCAATGTCAATAGGGGGACTGAACATAGGTTCAAAGACATTATTTATATCAGGTCATAAGAGCTGAAAACGATGTTAAGAGCTAATACATCCATTTAGAAATATTTTCTTTTCAGTGCTCCTCTTAAGCCAAGAAACGGCATTTTGAAGTTTTTTTCTGCTGATGCTATATTTATCCATTAGTAGCCTCGATAATCCATAATACAATGCAGGGGCAAACTGCAAACTCAGCCAATTAAATTAGTTAACTATGGAATGCTAAAAATGTTAAAGTAATACTAACCTCACACATACTCTGTGCTCAATTTTGTTTCCTTATGCATCAGGGCAGTTCAGTTTCTATGAGTTTTCATTTGTTTTTGTTCTCTACAGCCCAAAGTGGAAAGATGAATTTGTCATGGCCTTGCGAGTATGATCTCTCCCTCTTTGAGAGAAAAATGGCTCAATAAGAGCTGGCCATGAAAATATCGCCTCCGTTTTCATGCTCACAAATACAAAGTGAACTGTCCTTGAGCAGAGCAAGAGTTTATGTTAATTCTTAAGACTAGCAATCTTGAAACTTGAAACATTAGATCATGCAGGAGAGGTTTTACACAGACTGAATTTTCATGCTGGATGTTGAGTTAGCTCCTTATTAAAGGCAAACAACTTCAGTCAATTCTGAGCTTCCGGGAATTTCTTGTTCATGACAGCGAGCAAGGTCATTTTGTTGTGTTACGGCTGCAAGATGGCTTCCTGCCAACTCAGAGATCAGTCATTACTTTAGATAATAAACAACCACAGGTGACACCCGGCAGCAAGGGTGGTGGTAATATTTTATGATACCTTTGAAATTCCATGGAGGACATAATTTAGAGTTATTTATTCACTATTTATTGTACAATCTAACCTAATCAAGTCCAAGATGATTTAAGAAACCTCTGATCTGTTTTCAAATGTCAAAATGAACGGTTGGTTATATTGAGGGCGGCTGTGCTTTAACTCATCTTAACCAAACAAGAAAAAAAATATTGACCTTGCTATTCTACGAATGCTCAAACTAAAAAGCTAGGTCTCAATCACATGCAAGTAAGTATTCTCCATGTGTATGGACTAGCACACATGCATACTTATGAGGATCAGATTAATTTAAACTTAAGAAGATGTACAAAAGGTGCCAAGGAGGAGTAAAGTAGCAGTGTGGGAGGAGGCGGCTCTACTAAGGACTCTACCTGTGTCTACACCTGGGACACGACTGGTGTTGAACATACGCTCGTATTGGGATGAACACATGGGAATAGTGTGTAGGAGCATGAGCTGAAAAGCAAAAGGGGAGAGTCAAACACAGAGTGATGACAAACTAATTCACTAAAACCCACAGAGAACAGCAGAAACACACCTAAGGCAACAGCAGAGAGGGTGAAGTGGAGACGGAGGGATGCGGATTGGGTTGATGAGTAGCCCTAGGGAACAGGAGGGACCTCACAAGGCTACCAGGGTAATGAGCAGGATGCAGAAACCGGCAGCCTGCCACCTCGGTGCCACCAGCAGAGCCGTACCAGTAGATAGCACACTCAAATGTGGTTATGCAAATTTAACCGACTAATATTTGCAATTCAAAGGGATGGACCTATACGTTAAAAATTTTGCTGTTTTGAAGAAGCAGTGACATTAAGGAAAGCCAATGAGAGAGTTTCTCCAATCAGGGCTGTGCTGGTTGACATCAAGTCCAGGAATCAGGTTTTCCATTGGGTGTTGCTGCGGCAATGGGTGAGGACACCCGGCAGGGGTTAGAGGGCAGCGGCGAGATGTGCCCTCCTCTTACCTGTCTCCAAACCAGGGATGCGGGTGGTGTTAAACATCCGCTCCCACTGAGCCGAACACAGAGGAACCTTGTTCGCCAACAAGTATATCTAACGCAGCGTCCGAGAGAGCGAAGGGACAAAACAGTAAAACAGAGACAACCAAACGTGAGTGCGTTACATAGTGTGGGCATGCATTCGTGCTTGTGTAAATGTATACATTCATGTGCAAAAAAAAGTGTGTGTGTGTCTGTGTGTGTGTGTGTGTTTCTTGTGTGTGTTAGTGTTGTGTATGTTCAAAGAATTTGCAGGTAAGCATCATGCTTGCTGGTGAGGAGAGAGGACAGACAGTGGTACGGGGTGGAAGAAGAGACAATAGTAATCACCAGCCTTCAGCTTATTCAGTCGACCTGAAGGAAACGTCACTGATCTCCCTTTACTAAAAATCATAGCCCCTCTTACAGCAGGACAAGCAAAAAGCACAGCTCGCAGCAACAACATGCTGAAGACAGCGGTATCTGCATAATCACTGGCGGGATTATGGACAACAAACACACTCTGACGTAACAGGAGGCGGGGGGGTTTGTGGGAGAATAAAGAGCTCTCAGATAACAGTTGCAATGACAATCAGGATTTTTTTTTCCACTAATCATTATCGATAAATCATAAATGAGCAAGTTAAGCATTCACATGAGATCAATAAGATCAAACACACTGTGCCGAGAGGGAGAGAGAAATGGACTCACTGGTTTGATCTGGGCTCTGTCCAGCTTCCTCCTGTAGAGCATGATAGCGTGGATGGCATTACCTGCTCTGGCTGCCTGAATGGAGGTCGGGAACACATACAGGAAGTCCTGGAAAAAAGGAGAGGATCGGTTAAAAAAAATGCTAATTGATCACATTTCAGCCAATGGACGACACTGTCCGGAAAAATATGGCTGCATGTGTCCCAGTCCTGGTATGCGCCTTGTCAATGCGGAGAACCATTTCAGAGCTGCAAGAGACGTCGGCACACAATGTCTCCGTGTGACCGGTCAGATTCTTTGTTCTTATTTTAGCTCAGTGCCGCACGTATAGATACACTATGCTCTGCTATCATGATCTGCTATTCCAAGCATGCCGCACGCTGTTCCACTGACCCCCATACCAAGTTTACCTTTACTGAGAGTCCTGTCTTTAGCTGCTGGGCTCTTCTAGCAAGCAGGGAGTTCTCTCTTTCAGCCCTTTACACTGACCCAAAATCCCACTCCCACCCAGGGTTACAGCGCTCAGCTTCAACTAGTTAACCTGGGATTTCAGTCCTACACTCTTATAATCGACTTCAGCTTCTATCAGCATATGTATTGGTAGATCACCTGTTAATTTGTGACCTGTGTACATGTGACAATCCGAACCTCTACAAGCTACAATAAGTGAGATTGCAAAAACAAAAACCGTTGAGATTTAATTGAAAAAATGTGGAATAAGCATGCGACAGTGACGACCACCATTTGATTTTACGCATTTACTGCAGACGACTTTCAGTTGAGTCTACGAATTTTGAGTTGTGTATCTGTAACTTAATAGCTTACCAATAAGTTACCTAATGACCCTATTTTGGGTTGGGCTCTGACGTATGTTTATAGCGTAGTAGTAATGATACCAAGTAAACATTGGAGAGAACATCGCATTCCAGTACGGGTTGAAATATGTTGACAACCTGTCGGTGAAACGAGGCCTCTAATAATGTAACGTCCCACTCATGACAGCGGAAACTCACAGAGAGAGCTGTGGATTCATTCCAAAGTCCTCCAATACAGACCTCGCAGTGGTGGTTCATTATCCTGAGTGAGTGCATTCGATCCTCACGCAAAAGTAACTGATCACAAATACGACAAGCAATCTGTGTAAGGCGGTGTAATGCTGAGGCTGTAACCATGCCAACCAGGATGCTGAGTAACTCCCAGGCCAGTGTGATGGTAGCTGTAATGAACTCCCCCGAGACAGAGTGATGAGGGGCCCTGTTTCTTACACAGCACACACAGACACATGGGGTTTTATGCCACTGCATGTCTGTGCCACCGGCCAAAGTGTCAGCTATCCACAGTCACACAGGAGAAGAGGCAGGAGAAACCCACTTATTACCACCCACACAAAGCAGCAGAAAAAAAATAAATAAATGAAACACAACATGTAACTCGTCGTTTAACTGATCAATTTGGAGCCAATCCTGTACTGTGTCATTAATTAATCTGAGGTATTATCAAGCGGTGTAACAAAAAATATGCTTTATTATCTTTTTGTTGTAGATAGATTAAGAATTATTTGAGAATATGCTGTGACATCCTGGATTTGCCTC
Organism: Myripristis jacobus; assembly: GCA_900302555.1. Taxonomy (NCBI): domain Eukaryota; kingdom Metazoa; phylum Chordata; class Actinopteri; order Holocentriformes; family Holocentridae; genus Myripristis; species Myripristis jacobus. The sequence goes on from OMLB01053648.1 coordinate 8,840, forward strand.
TGACCGGGGGCTTTTGCTGTATGTTACCCCCATTTTACCCCCCAAGCCTTGCATCTCTAAAGTTATCATTTAGTAGTGAACGCATTACCCAGAGGCATTACCCAGAGGTGTGACACACCTTCAGGTTGCCAAAGTGCTTTTCCCCATCCTACCTGTCACCCACTGCACCACGTAACAAAGAAACGTGAACTCAACTGTACATTCAACTCAAATCTTTCAACTCTTTCACATTATGAGTGTCTTGTAATAACAAAAAGGAAGATTCCCGCTAGACTTTGTGAGAAATATGTAGTTTTCAACCCATCACACAGCAGTGTCATTAGTCACAACATGCAGCCGTCTTTTGGAATTGCCTCAGGTGTCACTAAACAAACAGATATCTTCTAAAAGTTGGCAATCGGTCACAACCCTGATGGAGTTAGCAGGCTGCGCACAACAGCAGGTTTAGCCTCTGTGAAGAGATATACCTGGAGAGAGAAGTCTTACCATGGCATAATAGTTGCTGTTGACCATGATGGGCCCGCGGCCTCTGAGGTAGATATATTCCTCCCACCAGTCACTGACCTGAGTCACAGAGGAAGGAGAGAGGGGGTGAGCCCATTAAACACACCGTTTCCTTGATAATTGTAAGTTCATATATGACCCAAGCCGGCATGCTTTAGCTGTGAATACACCCTCAACAGCTGAAGAGTACTTGTGGGGAAAAAAACTCACATAGTTGGAGGCCCACCAGGACTTCAGTTTGAGGTACCACTGCAGTCGAGGTCCCAGGTTCTTCTCAAAATCCTTAGCCAAGCCCTTCATCCTTTCAAACTGCTCATCATCCATCAGCGGGCGTGCTGACTCCAAGTACTGCAAACAGGGAGACAGAATGCAGTGTAAAGGCACAAAGCTGCACAAGGACCTGTTTCGCCAGTTATAGACAAGGAGAGAGCGGATAGGCCAGAAAAACTTGCCATCTATTCTTTTGCCCTGAACAGATAACAGATCTGAGATAGATGTGAATTTAGTGATTACTGCCTAAGGCACAAAACAAAAGAAAAACAAAAAAAAAAACAAAAAAACAAATACTGTAGTGTCACAAAGGAAGATACCTTAGGGCATCTCTTGAACTGAAACTAGCTAAACACTGTTTTCCCTTTGCACAGGTTAATCAGGTGAGTCTGAGCCTTGTTGAAGTCTGGTCAGCTGTGACTACAGACACTTTGAAGTTGTGTGGTATTTCAATGCCTCCAGCAGGATTTTTCTAAATACACAAAAGGGTCATTTGACTGCAGATACACAGACGACAGAGGTAAACATCAAGAGGTTCACGTAAACGGTAGTAACTGGCTTTTACCTCAACTGACAATTGGAAAGTCAACGCAACAGAGATAAGCCCTTTATTTAACTATCTCTGCAAACTTTTATTGCAAGTTTTCTGACTAATGTTTTTAAATTGTCCAATAAAACTAAACTACATCGACATTTTCCTGGACAGGAGATGCATAGGAATACTGATCCCCCTTTTTCCCTGATGGCCTGTGAATTTAAAATGCAAACTGTGGCTCCGAATCCAGACTTAAGATCATTTCGGTCAGACACAGCCACAGCCTGTCAGAGAGAAAGCCGGCATCCGAGGTGGAGCTTACCCTTCTGCATGTGTCCTTTACTGGGGGGACAGGTAGCCGAGGCAAGGAGTTCTGGAAACTGTACAGCATTGGCTTCCTGCCAGAGAACACCTTCACTAACAACTGGACGAGAGGAGCAGCCGTAGGGAGGGAAAGGAGAGGAGAGAGGGCAAAGGGGTGAATTAAAATTAGACCGTTTCACATAGCAACCTACCGGATGTAAGGCAAAGTACAGTGTTAATCAGTGCGTTAAACTGAAAAGGACGAGTTGTGCCGTGCATTTCACAAAAGGAACCATTTGTTTCCCTAGCAACAAAGCTAATCTGGCCAGAGTATCACTATCTGTTGAATAGACTGTCACTTCTGCATTAGTACAAGCCATACTGTGAACCATCTTTTAGTTCATTTTATATTTGTAAAGATAAGAAACGGTTTAAAGCAATCTTGCATTGCACGTGTTAAAAAAAATAGTGTTTAAGGTTAGCCACTACAATAACCATGACTGCAATAGACTGAACAAAGTACTGCATTTATCCTTTACAGCCCAAATTGTCATCGGATGTGAAAATAGCTTCCATGTGTCATGCCAAGCCTTGCATTCTTTGGTCATTTGGGAGTGAATTCCAGTGGAACATTCTGGAGTGAATCTGCTCTAAAATGAATTGAGTGGAGCAGCACATTTTCGGCTCAGCCTTTAGAGGCACGTGTGACGCTGGGAGCAAGAAGATACTCTCTCGGCACAAATGCCGCATTGTCTAATGGCTTATGCTCAACAAGCAAAAGGTAGGCACAAGTCATCTCCTCCTCAGGCTGCTGCCTCACCATCCACAGACGAGTGCCCAGGGACACTGAGCCGTGACGCGAGTACATCCAGCCATGCCATGACAACAGGCATTTCAGGGCATTCCTCATGATAAAGATTATGGTGATCCACAAGCCTGTGCCCACCAGAACACCCCCAACTATCTTCTGGCTGTCTTCAGACATGTATCGGCTGAGGGAAGAGAAAGAGAGAGAGAGGGAAACAGAGGGGAGGAGAGAGGACAAAGTCACAGAGTCAGTCAAGTAACAGCAGCAAAGTAGAACTTGCTCATTTTACTGCATGGCAGAAACAAAGGCAGGAGGTATAAATCTTCCCATCAGTGGACAGAGGGGGTTTTGTGAAAAACCAAATGTAATTCAGCAACTTAATACTTAGCTTAGAGGGGGGAAAGCACAACAACACAGCGTGCAACAAAAAAAACAAATTTAGAAAATAGGCCTTGTCAGTTTCAAGCTTGAAAGTGACTGTACTAAAAAAACTGACCAGAAAAGCAACACTTGACATCAAATGCCATAAAGCAACTGTCTGTCAGAGTCAAAGAACTTACATTAAATTATGACTGATAAATTAATGCAAGTCATTAATCTTGAGAGGATTAGAGGAGTAATCCTTTTTAAAGGAACACCATCTAGGATTTCAATTGAGTCCAAGACAGACATTGGATACAATATTCATAAACATGCTTTTTATTAGTATATAACAGTTTTTACAATGGCTCAAACAGGACAAACCAGCCCAAGAGTAGCTTGTTTTGCTTCTGGCTGTGTCCATGGCAGATCAGTGGATCACTACCGCACACTGTATTACGCCGCTGCTTTGGTGAAGTACCTGACACAACCCCACTTCAAAAAATTTGAACTAACCCTTTAAGTCACTCCGTGCTCCCGACTCATGATCAATCATCTGCGCCAACAGTAATAACCCAAAATCTTGTGTTCTTCAATGTATGTTTCATAGACCCAACAGGTAGTTGGGCTTGTAATTTTGCAGTGCTCTAACCTCAGACAAACTGTTTCATATTAGTACAGTGAGAGGTTTTTAGAAATATCTGATAGCCTTAATAACACAGCTCTAAATAATGTCCTTGACTTAAAGGGCAATCCCTTGCCTTAAAGATAAGAGAACCATTACAATCCATGTAGAGAAGAGGCATTTACAACCTTTGCACAACATTAGCATAGACATGACTAGACCATGTCAGCAGACATGAAGAGGAGCCGCAGATGACAGCTGGGGAAAAACATTCTGTAGCACAATCATATCCACAACTTTACAAGATCTACCAAGTACACCCTCTAATGTTTTAAAAGAAGTCACTGGAGAAAGCAGGCCTACATGTTCTCTTGTAAATACCTGAGGCATGCCCATAATTGCAAGGAAAAAATGACAACACAAACATGCCAAATAAGCAAGGTCTTTGAGGCGTAGGCCTTAAAGACTACCTCTGATGGAAATCAAGTTTTTAACCTCCACCACATGGACCTTAACATGCATGTGGTATTTTTCATATGCTACAAGACATATCGGGAGCAAAATAAGCAGTCAACGCCATGGCTGAGTTGTTGTGCTTTGAAACGGCAGTGTACCAGGCACAGTCTCAAAAGATGGATTAAGACAAGCCAGGCTGAGGAGCATTTATTACTCTGTTTGTGTAACTCAGGGACAGAATCAAACAAGTTCAACGCAGCTTTATGGAATATTGCTCAAGGTTTAACCTTGATTGAAAACGATGCCTTGGAGCATTGCTTTAACGTTAACTCAAGACCAAGATGCAGTCTTGGGGATGCCCTGGCGGCTCACCATGCAGAGCGTGTACCACTTACCACTGAGGCGAATTTAGCCGCAGCGGCCTGGGTTCAGCCTCAGCCCTTTCCTGAAGGATTGCCTATCTCTACCCTGACTTTCCTGTCTCTGTACACTGTGTCTGTCTGATACAGCAGACATGCCACACAAAAATGTTTTACATACAGCCTTGATTTTGTTCACTTAAGGACTGAGAGACTGTTGAATTTGTCCTGAGATACAACCAGGGCTCATAAGAAGAACTTCAGTTTTGTCTGAGTTTCACAGCAGAACATTCTGTGACATCCAGTTCTGATCCTCAACTCAACATTGATGCAGCTTGAGGCCAACTTATTGAAGTCACTGGATTTTACTGACAGATATAATTCAGTTCACTGACACAGCAGTGGAAGGCAAAGCCACTCCAGTAGAAAAATCTATATTGGGAACAAAGCTGCACCTAATATTGAGTCTTAGGCTAGATTATAAGCAAATAAAGAGACAGAGAAAATATTCACCAAGATTTTCTGTCCACACATAAGGATGAGAGCCATTTCAGGACAGTCACAGAGATATAAATCAGTTGCTTGAGTTCAAATTTATTTGGGGCCCCAAATCATTGCTTACAACCTCAGAGGGCTTCACAGGCCCACATATTTACAACAAACAAAACAGGACGACACCTATTTAAATCTCATGGCGGTCAAGAAAAAATTCCTTTAAAAACCCACCGAACTTCCCTGAACTTGCAAGTTCAGAGAATTAAATTTCAGGAAAAAGGAAACACTCTGGTATCCAAGACAACATCACATGATATCCATGGCCTTACCCGATAGGTATGTGTTGGCTTAGTTTGGCAAACAACCCCAGAGAGGGATCCAGCTTATGATATTTGTTGTAGGACATGTAGGACACAACCACCACCATGAAACCAGGTGGGCTGCCAGGGTACACACCAGTCATCACCCCATTCTGTGGAAGTGTAAAACAAAAGAGAGGTTACAGAGGTCACTGGGGTCAAACAGAACAAAGAGCCTGTAAGGATACTATGATATTATTATTAATACCATAAGCAGTGTTTTGGGTATGGCTGCCACATGTGAGCTATCATCAATAACAGTAATCAAAACAATGACTGAAGAGATAGGTGAAAATGCTAGCAGGTCTTTGGGTTTAGGTGACTCAGTATGACAGTGTGTGTAAACAGATAAGTAGGTCAAAGGCCAGAACACAAAGAACAGACAGGAAAGTTACCGTCACTGTTGTGTGTTTGTCACAGGTCAGTAAATGGGTGGGCTTCCATTGTGTGGGTGAGTTATTGGAATTTGTAACCCAACAAACAATACTACACAGCTGCAGACCCCCGACGTATGTGGCAGGGACGACAACAGCACACCTAAAGCGCCAATAAACATCCCTGCCTCCCTGCCAGACGAGCTCAACACCTTCTCCGCTTGCGTTGAGGCCCTCAACAGCGAGCCACAGGGGCCGCTCGACAGGATCCACCTCTGTCAGGCCACGTCCACACGATACATTTTAGTTATAAGACGCATAATTTCTGCTATGTCATCATGATGCCTAATGTCCACACTGGTCTGGTGTAGTCAAGCCCCTAAGACAGAGATTTTTGGATAAGCAGAAAACTCAAGAGTTGTGTAGTAGAGTGGACGGGCAGATATGGAGGCGTTGTAATACGATCACACAGGCAAAGCACTGACAAGCATTGCAAAACATTACCTCTAGGCCTGCTTACTAACTTCTGTGATTTCATCTTTCTTGTGTGGGCCCTCCTTTCTCACTGCCGTGGCTTCCTCCAGTGATGGATAATGCTCTCACCTCCTTAACTGTCACATGCCCTGAGTTACATCATCTGATGTTTAGAAACAGTGCAAGTTCTCCACCTTTTGCTTTTGCCGCATAGTTAAGCATCCCTGTCATCTCTCATAGTGATGAATCTAGGGGAGGCCACATTAGCACTGGCTCGTCATGTTTCCATGAGACTTACTAGACTGATCCGAGCCACTTGCTCGTCTGTCTTGTTCACAACTCTCCATCACCACCAAGGGAATAGATGGCACATCCCTAGTGGATGGGTTCACTGGCATCTTCAACATATCTCTCACCTAGGCTTTTAAAACAACTCACATCACCCCCATGCCTACATGGCCTACAGTACACCCCGTGCATCATCCCAGACTCACTGGACCCCCTACAATTTGCATACCGGCATAATAGATTGGAGGACACCATTTCCACTGCAATCCACACTGCCCTGTCCCACTTATATCAGAATACTTATATCAGAATGCTATTCATTGATCATAGTCCGGCATTCAACACAGTCATCCCCTCCAAGTCAACTGTTAAACTGCACAACCTTGGCCTGACCGCAACCCTCTGCAACTGGATCACAGACTTCTCCACAGGCAGAACACAGACTGTCAGTATTGACTCTCACTTCTGAGTCCACTGCTCTACATACTCTTCACCCGTAACTGTATCGCCGGCCATGAGGGCAACACCATCATGAAGTTTGCTGATGCCACAGTCACTGGCTTGATCACCAAGAAAGACGAGTCAGTCTAGCGGAGGGAGGTGTCAAGCCTTGTGACTTGGTGTCTGTCTCTCAGAGTCAGTAAAACTAAGGAGATGGTAGTGGACCTGAGGAGGAATAGCACAGAGCACCAGCAACACCTGCTGCTAAACATCAACGGGACGATGATTGAGAGGGTGAACACCTTCAACTTCCCTAGTGTCCACATCAGTGATGGACTTTCAACACCACCCAGATCATGAAAAAGCACAGCAGCGGTTGTATTTCCTCAGGAGACTGAGAAAATTCAACACGACACCTCGCATCCTCTACAGCTTTTACAGATGTACCATCGTGAGCATCCTCACAAACAGCATCAAAGTGTGGTACAGCAAAAGCACAGCCCAGGACCACAAATTCCTGCAGCTTGTCATTTCAACATCTGGAAAGATTACAGGAACAGCACTCCACTCTTTGAAGGCAATTTACTACCAGAGTGTCTACAGGTGAGCCCGGAGCACTGCAGAGGACTCTTCACATTCATGCCTTCTTTCAGGTGGTACTGTAGTGTGAAATGCTGTACCTCCAGAATGCCAGACAGTTTTCGCCCCAGGTTGTGAGGCTGCTTTTTGTTTGTTTATACATATGTGTATATCTGTTTGTTGTATTTTTATTTATTTATTTCCTTGTTTCATACATGCTAACAAGAGAGGACAGTAATGTAATCATTGTGCAGTGCAGCTTGCCTGCCTGTGCATGTGATAATAAAGCCTCTGAATCCTTGAATAGCTTGACATCATACGGCTGCAATCAATAAAGAAACAGATAACACTACTGAGTAACTTAGGATTACCGTATGAAGTGAATGTTTGCAGAGTTCACAAAATGAACAAACAGGGTCATAAGATAGAGATAGCAGATAGTTAGTATACCATTTACAGTATATTCTAAATGGAGTAAAGTGTGCCAAGGCTTTCCAAGAATTTCCCTTTAAATAAATCTCTGCAATCTATGCTCTCACCCCATTTTAACCTCTTACCTTGAAGCGAATGAACCTTTTCTTCCAGGAGTGGAGGCCAGAGAGGTAGATCTGGCGTAGAGCCTCATGGCACAGCTGTAGATCAATGCCATCAGGGGTGACAGTGAATTGGAAGGCCACCGCCTGGTGTGCTTCTGCCATGGTGGCTGCTGCTGCACAGGGTCACTGGGGGAAAGGGGAGTGCATGAGGGGGAAGTAGGGGAAAGTTTATTTCAAAGGTAAAAGGCGTCATAGAAACAGACCACAAACAGTGACTAACAGGTATTTTTCCATTCCTTCTTAAAACAAGACAATTTCCTGTTCCTTATCTTTTCCCACTTTAGATGTACCTGGAAAAGCATCTAGGCACCTGATAAAGTCATCACAGAGCTGGGTTAACAAAGGATACTGATATCAAGAGTGATGACATCAAAATGATCAATCAGGTCTGTATCACTGCTTCCTGATAGGTGGATGAGTAGTTGGGCTGGGCTAATTTGAGATTTATAGTCATTATTTTGAAATCATCACTCCAATTCTTGAACAGCTGCACTGATGACGAACTAAATTCCAAAAGGTAATCTAACAAAATTCTTGACGAGGAAATAGCCTCCAAGTAAGAAATGATTCTTATTGGCTTAGAAAACACAAGGGTTTTACACGGATTTACAAGGTCAAGTGTCAGCAAATACTCGGTCTATTCTGGGGGCTTGGTCACTCAGTCAGTGTAGATGCCGTAATCACGAGGGCATTAACGTGAACTTTCCATCTGTGCCAAGCAGACCTCATTATGGCTTGTGTTTTTACTCAAGGTGGGTTGAGGTCCACAGGTAAATAAGGGTGTAACGGTGCAGAAACAAAGACCGAAAACATGATACAAACGTCTACGGGCTTGAATCATGGTAACATGTACGCTCTCACGGTCCACGAGATGGAAGATTATAAGTCTGCTGAACAGGACTGACTGTGGAGAGCATAGACGATAATAACTGTGACATAAACACTTAATTTGACTGTGAGAGGTGCAAACTATAGAGGAAGGGAGAGAAAACACAAGCAAACAACAACAGGAGGCAGGCTCATCTAGAATACGACAGAAAGTGCCTCAACTTTGGGATCTATAGCGGCTAAAACCAGTGTTTTCTACAACAAGTGGGTGAACTGACTGTCTTTGCTGTTGCTGTTACTGTTAGAAATCACTGGCTGTCCTCTTGGTTGACTGAGACCCGTGAAAAATATGATTCTGAAATGTTTCTGTGGTACCAACCATTTCTCGGGCAAATGGGCCCAAACAGTTGCAGTATTTAACGAGAGTAAATGGAGTCACTGTTGCAAATGACACACAAACTGACCACCAACACCAGGGAGCTAAATCTCACATGATCGGAGCAGGGATGAGGATCATAACCGGCTCCGAGTTGCAACAGGGTCACAATTTTTCGAGCTGTGGGTCTCACAAGCCGCAAGCTCATCCACACTGCTGATGGCTCCTTGTTACGGAGAGGTTGCATCAAGTCACAAGCTCTATTCAGTGAAAGTGAATATTGGCCAAATGCAATTAAATTTACTTTTTGGCAAGAAACATGAATAAAGTAAGTTGTTTGATGGAGAAATTGGTAAATATTTTCACAGCAATATAAAGTAGAGTGACTTATGACCAGTTTAACTTCCTAAAACTAATTCTAACCAATATCTTGTAATACATTAATGTAATATGGCACTTATTACATTGCATTTGTAGACATAATCTTTTTGTATCCTTAACAGATGCACCAAAAAAGCAAAAAAAATGACATTTGAACCAAACCATGGCTCAAGATTTGGGTCAATATGGGTCTCTTAGTTGAATTTTTGTTGCATGGTTACTTTGACGCACAGTGACAAGGCCTTAGGTTTACAGGAAAAGAAAGTGCAAGTCTAACCATCACGATCAATACAGGCACACAATAGGTGATGGTTGGTTACTATAACAACTAAACTGGTTCCTGTAAGACAACACTCATTATGTTGCTCCTGAACAGCAGGTGTAGTGGGAAGCAAACATGTGCTGTGTGTGAAAAGGCTATTAAAGTTACCCATCGCTGAACTGGTTAAGCAAGTATGGCATAGCGTCCGTCCTCTATCCTCTATACAAGGATTGCAGCTAGGCAAGCTATTTAAGCCTATTGAAAAAGTAAAAAAAAAAAAAAAAAAAAGCA
>OMLB01053652.1:0-10244 GCA_900302555.1 Myripristis jacobus
CTTGGCACACTTTAGGCCCCTTAGTACCAATTGGGCATCGTTTAAATGCAACAGCCTACCTGAGCATTGTTTCTGACCATGTCCGTCCCTTTATGACCACCATGTACCCATCCTCTGATGGCTACTCCCAGCAGGATAATGCACCATGTCACAAAGCTCAAATCATTTCAAATTGGTTTCTTGAACATGACAATGAGTTCACTGTACTAAAATGACCCCCACAGTCACAGATCTCAACCCAATAGAACATCTTTGGGATGTGGTGGAACGGGAGCTTCATGCCCTGGATGTGCATCCCACAAATCTCCATCAACTGCAAGATGCTATCCTATCAATATGGGCCAACATTTCTAAAGAATGCTTCCAGCACCTTGTTGAATCAATGCCACGAAGAATTAAGGCAGTTCTGAAGGCGAAAGGGGGTCAAACACGGGATTAGTATGGTGTTCCTAATAATCCTTTAGGTGAGTGTAGGTCAAAGTAACACATTTTGGTTTAGTAAACTAACTCTAACCACTGACACAGCAGATTGGAATTGGCACTTGTGCTTACATGTACAGACAACTGCATTAATACTACTGCAAATGTTCAGTAAATACAACCTCAAGTGTGTTGTCCTAGGTAAGGAATCCAAGAATTTGCAGTTTTTTGCGATGAAATACGTCAAACTATAGTTTCAAGGTTTGTACATTTTGAAATCTTACACCAGTATCACAACTGTGATATTGGTGATACTGGTCAATTTTCTGCTTTCTCCTTTCCTTCCAAGATAGCTAGAGGTGTTTGCTTCTCTGGAGAGAAAACCCATTGAAAAGGTAGCCACAGGGCATATTTGTGGTATCCCAAATAGGAATGCTACAAACACAGGAATAGGATAAACTAAAAATTGATTCATTTGGACATTCTGCTGATACTGAAGACGTACCTGAGGAACTGGAACGACTGCCCATACTACTGGCATCACGGTCACAGCCCCCATTCTCAACCTGCTCCAGTTTCTTTCGAGCTGCAGGGAGAAGGACAGAGCAAGACAGAGAGCAGAGAGAGAGACAGAGAGCGAAGAGCGAGAGAGTGAGAGAGGGAGAGAGAGGGAGAGTCATGAATTGTTAACTGGAGAGAATAGCTGGGAGAGAACAATTCCAGTGAAAACACAACTGGAAAGATGTGACACAGCCTTGGGGAAAAAAAGATTGGTCACATAACTACTGGATATTACTGAAGATATTAATTATGTTGGCCACACTGCTTTCAAAATAGTAAGAATGTAGGGAATTTAGCCGCCTTTTCTGTAAATATTCATCAATTAGTTTTAGGTTAACATATTTACAATTTATTAACAGAACTTAAAAAATAGAAAAGTTGTGGCAAATGAATACAAACAAAAAAAAAATCTAGTCAGCTTCTTGTTCTCTTGATCCCAATTGTTCCAGCTTTCCTCAAACAAATTGCCCACAGCTGTGCATTACATGCCTCTAACGGTACACCTTCAAAGCCTGTTCCAGACAGCCTGTAATTTTTTCACCTGCCTACCCTCATAGTTTTCCTTGCCAGGCAATTCCACCTGGAGGGGGCTGGTGTGAGCTAAGTATCAGACAACACTGGCTGAAATTACAGCATACAAACACACTGTAGCCATGCATAAATGATTCAGACACCCATAAGAATACAAAGAGAGCTTCCAACCTAAGCCTAATTAATTGATTTAACTCGATGAGTTTACTGTGCATCTCCCAGGTGTGAATGTGCCTAACTGAATAAATAAGCGGCGTCCTGCATCATGCAGGATGTTGTTGAGGAGAGTGCATGCTCAGCAAACCTTCCCTGGATAGATAAAGACTCAAAAATGATTATACTGGCGTAATAGAGTCTCACTGCAGCAGTGGTAAATGATCACATGGTCTCCCAAGGAAAAATTCTTACCTATCATGCATGCAAACCATGTGAAAGATAACAGCCCTGAAATGCATGACAGTGTGACTGTCCAAAGAATGGAACAGTGGAAAAAAAAAAAAAACTGGCATGAGAACAATACCTCTCCAAACACTGAACCTAGCTGCATGCTCCCTTCCTCTTACCCATTCTGTATCCTCTCCTCTCAGTCTGCCTGAGTGACTTGCCCTCAGTCATAGGTACAGGTCTAACCCTGTTAAAAGTTTAAATATGAACAAACCAATGAAAGCAGATGATGGGAACTGGGCAATCTGTTGTTTTGATTTGTGGCAAGTCCTGCTATGGGTTTGGTTACATGAATGACAATAATTACTGAAACCACAATGGTCAATTCTCTCGGGCAAAGGATTGACGATTTTTTTAATACATTTCTATCAGAGGGTAGGTTATTCAGAATGCAACATTCCTACATATCATTAGGTCTGTTGACTGATTCAAATCTCTGCTCAAAACGGACCTTTATAAACCTGCGTGCGAGCCTTCCTGTTCTCATTGGTTAGATGTATATTCTGTATTTTTCATGCTGTGCTTCTTTCCTGGTATGATGTTTGATTTTTGTGATTTGTCATAATTTTAGTATTGATTTTACGACTCGTTATTTTATATTAATATTTTATTTCCTTTTTTATTATTTTATTTCATTTTATTCTATTTTGTGCTCACCCACCATAATAAACAGTCAAGGACAATTTTTCTATTCATTCTGCATAAGAAACCCAGCACAGCATCTGATGTGCCTGGTAAGGTTGAAAGTGAACACTGATTTGTGTTACCATATATGTTAAGAAAGCTGGTGTATGCAGGTTAGGGTTGATGAAGGCTTACGTACAGAGTAATTGCATTACACAAATATTAAAAGGAAAACTGCACTCTTTGATCAATCATGTGTGCCAGGAGTTATTCTGTAACACAACACAGTGCTGCTACTTTAACATTTTGATGAATCCACTTTCCCTTACACTGACTACTTTCCTTCTGCTCCATTTAGTGATCCCCTGCATTTCCCAGAATGACTTTTGACTAACCCCTGAGAGCATGCCTGAATGTGCCTGGCTATATTCAACGCATGTAGGTGGAGAGCACAGTGGTGATATTATAGTGCAGCAAGATGACAAGTTTTTCTAGTCAGGAAAAAGGAAGCAGTGGCCCTTGCTTAAACCACAAACTGTCTTGTGGTTGCACTGCATTGTGGTCTATTAATGTTCCTGTTGATGGAGAAACTGGCATCTGTTCCTCTTCTACAATGTACTATTTCTCCCTGTGGGACCACTGAACGTCAGTGTAAAATGACAATTCTAGAAACAGCCCTTGTTCTATCGGTCTTTGTCTTTGGGTTCTTTGAGGAGCTGACACTAAAACTGTATATACGATGCTGATATTTACTGCAGCTGAAAAATCTTCTGCAATTAAACTGTATCTGAGCTGAGGCTGTGCTTCATGTATGTCTATGTGGCATCTCATCTACATTTGGTCCTTTCTCCATGGGAATGAAAAACTACACAACCAAACACCAAATGCAGCCAGAAATGAAAGCTTCTTTAATAACGGCTGTTTTTAACCATCTTAGTTAAGTGTTAGTTAAAGGACAAATCCACCCAAAGATCCAATACAAACTGAACTACATCAACAAGTTTGAGTACATGGACACAGCTGTGATAGCTGTAATTGATGGACTCTGTTGTGAAGGTATGGCTCCGCTTCCTCCGTCTCTGAGGCAAGAATGCAGTATGTCACTCTAACAGCTAACAGTTTAGACGGCTGCCAACCCCACAAATTCAGGCAACCACATGTTTGACGTCCTTGCCTCCAGAAAACCGTTCCACATCACTGCCCACGCCATTCGCCACCGCAACTGTTTCATCCAGCAATCACCCTCCTTAATCAGCCCTTCAGTCTGAGCCCCACATCAGTCCCTACACTGCCGAACATGCTCTGACGTTTGCACACACATGTAGGCGCACACCACACACAATCATCCTTGACTGACAGAATGACTGAGAATCTGTACATGGACACCAAGTTATTCAGGGTGTCTATCAATCAATGCAGCTATATTTTGTACCTCTGCTATTTACGCATCTTTTCCTATTTATCAAACTGCTTGTCTATGATTACGCCAACGCTGCTACATAATATAGCGGTATTACTACAACTGAGCAGTTCTCCGGCTTAATAGGTATATTCATAGAGAATTTATTTCTACTCTGCTCGCGCACTGCACATGTTGTTTGCACTCTGTGTGTGTGTGGTCCTGAATCTGTGTGTTAACTGTGTAAATGACTTGTAATGTGTAAATAACAATTAATCAGGTTAAATTCCATGTGCATCTACTGTGCTTGGTAAATTAACCCACTGAGCACTAGATGTCATTTAAATGTCTTTTCTACAGATTAGTTCTCATATAACCTAGGTCCCAGGACAATTTTGGCTATGTAGAGCCCAGTTTTAGACCCAGCAGTAAATATATTATCACATATTTTAAAGGTGTAAGAAGTTCATATGTGCAAGGCAATCCTACAATGTAGTCTAAAACACAGATGTTTACTAAATATTCAGTTATAAACCCTGTGTAGGCTAAATTTAGCCAAGACATATATAAACATTTGGACACTCTTTTAAACAGCTGTTCAAAATGCGGGTGCTCAGTGGGAAGGCGATCTTGATGCTCAACCACACAGATTTTCAAATGAGCCACATCCGTCTGTAGAGCTGCCTATTCCTCCTGCAAGCCAATTGTTCCTCAGGAAAGCAATGCTGGTCCTGACCTTCCCAGCCGTGGGACTTGCTGCTAGTTGTTTAGCTGATGCATAATACTATTAATGATGCATGAAGGTGTGTGCACCATTGAACGTCTGCTTTCTATTTTTACCCAAGCTATTTTGTGCCAGAGGGGTAGATTCGTGACTATCTGCTATCTACATGCTATGATAATAAGTTAAATTCCTAACCATATTCAAGTCACAGAAATATAACGTGGTTTCCTAACCTTGTGTAAGCTGTTTTGTCAGGTCTTTGATGTTGGCAGCTTGCTTCCTTTTCTGAGTCACAAGCTCATCCCTTAGCTCATCCACACGGGTTTTCAGATGGGCCACCTCCCTCTGCAGTGCTGTCCGCTCCTCCTGCAGGCCCTGCACCTCCTGCTGTCGCAGCATCTCCTCCTGCTTCAGCTGCTGGACCTGCAAGAGTGATGGAGGTAGCGATGAAACGGATGTAGGACTGTCAGGTAAGCCAGTTCAGTATTGGTTGCTTGTTCCAATCAGGCTGGCAAATTGTGTGATTCAGTTGAAAATCTTAGCACACAATTAGTTTATGAATTAATTCTTTGGTCATTTTTTGACTATCAAGCCAGAAAATCACTACTATGTGATGTACAAATATATACATTTCAACAGACACTGTATTTTATAAAATAAAAATGCAGGTGTAAGACGAACAGCACCTCCACTCAATTTGAAAAGACCAAAATGAATACTGGCAGCTCCCTGGTGCCTCACCTTGTCCTCTAGGAGTGTGTTGGTCTCCTCAAGCTGAGCCTGGAGCTCTGTGGATCTGCTGGTCAGCTGGTCCAGCTGAGCCTGCAGCCCGTTGCTCTCTGACTGGAGCTGGGCATTTTTGCTGCTCAGCTTCTCAGTAAAGCCCAGTAACTCAGCTTCACGCTCCCTGCTGCCTTGTATGTCACGCTGGAGGTCACCTATTTGGCTGGTCAGGCCATCCACCTCCTCACGAAGAGAAGCAACCTCTTGCTTGTCACTGAGTGATTAAATAAATAAATAATTAAATACACACATATGTGACTGTAGTACCATTGTACATTCAACTGCATTAGCAAAGACAGCAACTCTAATGCAACAGTTTGCCATTAACCTCAAGCTCACCATCTTGCACATGTGAAATACAGACAATTATGTATGCAAGTACAGACAAAAATGGTGGTGATAAATATGCAGCACAATGTCATTTACAGGGTATATGAGAGACGGATGTCACTAGAATTGATAAATTACTTACTAAGAAAAACATAAATATCCAAGATGTAAATATAACATCTTTCTGTGTACAATTTTATTTTGTATATAATCTCGATATTTATTTACACACAGCCACCTCACGTCGGCATTCAAATACACCACTGCTCCCCAAATTGTACAGCAGAGGCGCACACACATGCACACACAGGGAACGTCATAACCATTTCTCATAAATTCCCTCTATATCCCTTTATATCTGTCCTTAACCTACTCTTTAATGCTGCGATTAGGTATTTGAGAAGCAAGGAACAAAAGCAATATTACAGCCTTCTTAGAACTATCAAAAAACAATTATGTTTAGATGGTAACACAAATGCTCCAACTGGAGAACTAGGAACTGACCTGAACTTTACACATGCAACACAAAGCTTGGCTTATTAAGCATATGAAACAGTAGTAGTTAATTTCATTATGCATACATTATGCATATTGCATTATAAGGCTGCTTAGAACAAATTATACTGTACAATTTAACATGGCTCTCAAACTATTGAGGGTTACAGTGCCACTGCCTCTGTTAGTATGCATCATCATGCAAATTTAAAATCAGCCAATCTACAAATGAACAGTTTAACATGAACGTAATTTCATATCATCTGTGGCATGCCAACCACTGGGGAGAGAAAACATTGATAAAGAGTGACTGATAAATCCACCGGTGTGAGAGCTGGAGACGGGTGGATCAAAGCAGAGCTGTAAGGGCCCCTCATACTGCAACACAAGCCTTCGTCCATCACAGGCCTGATCACAGAAGTGGCATGGATGGTTCCATCTCCATATCAGAGACCAAAGACTGACTGAACTGGGAATTATTCAGAGCTAGATGTGGTCAGCTGCATGGCCAAAGGCCCACTGATGTCAAGAGAACTGGTGATTTTTTTTGAGTATGGGCTTGGTATGGACTGGTAGTGCTTCCCCTACAGCATGCATGTGTGGACTCTTCTCATTAATTTGGCATTTCAATATGCCTGTGTGAACATACTGTATGAGCTGTTTGACAGTGTGTATGCATACCACTCATGCTGCTCCTCAAGTGTGGTGATTTCTCCCAGTTTGTCTCTCTGTCGGCCAATCTCAGCCTTCTGCCTGTTAATGATCTCTCTGTACTTGCTCAGCTCATCCTCCCAGCGTGGACGCTCCTCCTCCAGACACTTCAACTGGACAACCCAAACACATATACACACTTATTCTGGTGAGGAGAGATGCAAGATGCTGATTTCATTTGTAAGTGTACATACACTCACAAGTGCAGATCTTTAGTTCGATAACAAACCTTGGTGCGAAGGGTTGTCAGCTCATCCATGCCCTCTTTGTAACTCCTCTTCAGGTCATCCAGTTCTTTGGCCTTTACTCGATGCACCTGCCAGTTGAATCAAGTTCTACATTAGATTTTCATTTGGTCTAGTAAACAGGATCCCTGCCAGTACTCATTTTGACAATTAAAATTTTGGTTTGGTTTGGTTTCCAATCAGATTTATTGCTCTTATTCTACTACTTACTCTTTAATCCCACTGCACACATGGCATGTGTTGAAATTTCAACTGAAAAATCTTATAGTTGCATCATTTCATTGAAGATGAGCTGCATGACAATCCTTGTGCTACAGTCTGCTACAGTGAATTTATACATTTATTATATATGTGAAAACTAAGCTAACTACTGTTTCATCCCATCTTTTCTGTCTCTTCACTCTTTGAAAAGCAAAAAATGTATTAGTCAATACAAGTTGCAATGAAAATCTGTGTTGTGGTACAATAGTCAATAACCATGCTTGCACCAAAATAATTGCCTCACACAATAAGAATTATTGCCAGGATAGATTTAAAGTATTAGTTAGGGATTAATGGACAAAAATTATTATCTTCACAATAGATCATTCAGCAGCATGTTACATGCTATTGATCAATTATTATGGTATGAGCCCATACTGGACACCAGCATCATTATCGCTGCTTCTATGAGTGCAGTTTTTCAATTCTGAAGCCAAAAGCAATCAAACAAATCAAAAAAGTTCTATCGCAATCAGACACACGGAAAAAGAAATTCAGGGCATGGGCAGCAAGCCAAAAAGACTATCACCCCATACTGTTTTGTGAGCTTAAGGCATGGCTTTGAAACTCTATCAAATAGATTTATAATCAAATATACAAAAATAAATTCAGCAACACTGCAATTGGTACTATTGGGGTTAACTTTCTTTAGTAGCATTTCTGCCTACAGAAATGCTGCCCTATGTATTCCACTTCCTAAGTTCGTATTCCCTGTTTCAAGGTCAGTGTCAACAGTAATGATGGTGTGACCATGGCAATGGTATCTCATCAACCATTTCATTTAATTTATTCATGACTCAGCTGTGTCAGAGTGGTGTTAATAATGAGGTATAACACATATTAAATTAGACATGGGCATTTTATTCCTCGTCTGTGCAACATCTTTGTTTACCATCTAGGACTCCAATTTTGGAGTCTTAGATGGTAACCAATGTACTTAATACAATCTTCCTGAATGATCAGAAATGGGCATTTAACATAAATTGCATCAGATTGCAATGGAAATGGGTCATTGGATAAATGAACCAGTATGTGGCGTGATGGTGGGGGAAATGGGAGATGTCTTCGGAGCTGCTGTTGAAATGCACAGCTTCATATTGATTATTTCTAGGCCATTTATTTTTAAAGTGTGATTCCCCTTAGAACTGGGCAGAGAGAAAAACAGGCCATTGTGTTTGGATGGGGTCCATTTCTGCGCCTGGGTGTATATGTGTCTGCCTGGAGTGCTTGTGTGCCAGTTTGTTATTCACTTGTAGTTAAGCCAGTATCACCTCTCTCAATGTGATGAAAACAGCTAAAAATAAACCTTTTTACTAGGAGACCTAGCATCAAGACCATCAATAAAAAGTGGATAATGGCTTGGCAAAGCTGAGTGTTTAGAATTTGGAATTAATGTCCGACTCCCCTTACTGATAAATTTGGCATTGGCAGTCTGGTGGACTGTCACAGGGCTAAAAATAGATGTGGAGTGTAGCTGAAGTTGAATGAAGTAGAGCAAAGTTGTTCAGACAGTCGGCAGGCCTGCTGACAATTCATGTTTACGCTTTTGCTGCCTAGCTTCACATTTTAGATAATCAAGATTAAAATTGGATGGCCACTAGCCGCCCCAGCCTTAACTCTGTGTGAGCGCGTGAGTGAACAAGGGAATGACTACGTTTACATGCACACCATATTCCGGTTCGGGTCAATATTCCGGCTAAGGTAACTGTGCTGCGGCAACTGGAATATTCCGTTTACATGTTACTTGGCATGTTCCCCTGTTTCGGCGTATTCCGCTCTCTTACGTAATGCGACACTCAGTCGCAGGGGGCAGCAGTACATGTATAGGTGTCTGGTCTGCCAGAAATACAGACAAGAAGGATTTTGTCTTCTTCTTCTTCTTCTGTCGCTATTTGTGTGTTTTCTCCCATCGATATACTCCATGATATTTAAGTCTTTCATTAGCTGAAGGTGGACTGCAGTCTCCTGGCTTTTGCTGCTGTTCGCCATGCCGTTTTCCCCACTTGTAGTAACCATAGCAACAAAGACGCCACAGAATTCCTTGCGAGTCAAGCATGCGCAGTCATGACTGAATATTCCGGTTCGGGGCATTTTCCGACTAAGGTCTATACATGCCACAGTATTCCGGTTGGAATAGGCATATGCCAGGGGTCTTATTCGGAATTCTCTCCAACCGGAATATGACCTTAATTGGGTTCGGTGTGTGTTTACATGACAGGTGCGCAACCGGAATATTGCGAATATTCCGGTTAACCCCCTGAACCCCAAACCTGCTGGTGGGATAGAAAGACATGTATTTTTTTAAAAATCGCCAAAATTCAACCGTTTACCATAGCTAGAAGCTTTAAAAACCAATTTTTATGAATGCAACATGTCTGACTTCCGTTTAGCGGTAGAAAAAAAGACGAAACTAAGCCTAAAAAAGTGATTTTTCATCCAAACCATTTTATAATACATGCTTCATTCAACAATTTGCCAAAAAATAGCCGTTTACTCAATCCAGATCAATCAAAAAACAGAAAATTCTGCGGATCTGAGACATCTTGATTGATTCAGGTCGCGTGACAAAAATTCACTGAATTTCAGTGTGTAGGCAGCAGTAGTAACATGGAAGGGCACAAGGCAGTAAAAACGCCTAGGTTTATACAGGTTGGAAAAATGTTAATATTTCAGGAAATAAATCATGTGAAGCCCTACTTTTTTTTCCTGGATCAGT
>OMLB01053661.1:0-17704 GCA_900302555.1 Myripristis jacobus
CAAAACACACACACACACACACAACACACACATTCCAACTCTGCTGCAAACACGCAAGCCTTTTTAGATTCTCCCATCCTGTCAAGCTGAGCTTTTCTCACTGGAGGCTGTAGAGAGTGTCAGCCAAAAGATCACACACACCACACACAAACACACACTTCCCTCTTGCTTTGTTTCTGTCTCTCTCTCTATGTCTCTCTCTCACTCTCTCTCTCTCTCTCTTTCTCTCTCTCTCTCTCTCTCACACACACACACACACACACACAAACAAATCAATGGCTTTTTCACATTCCCTAGTGGTATGCAGCTGAGGACTCTCAGAGAGATGGATGATGCAGCTCTCAGTGAAATGGTTGGACCCACTTTCCCCATGAGGATCTTGTCACTTATCAACTCACACAAGGACTTAAAAAGGGGCTATGATCATCTTTATCTTAGAACTTAAATTATTTTACAAAACAGAGCCCATGACTGAGGAGAGAGCATGAGTTTAACTGTGTGTGTATGTGTGTGTATGGAGAGAGAGAGGGAGCAAGAGAGAGAGAGAGAACATACCTGAATATGCGGTAGGGCGTCGTGAGATCAAAGCTGCGTCGGTCGGTCTCTTTAACGTTCCCTACATTCATATCGATGGACGTGATGCCCACTCCTATACGGTAATCCTGGAAAAACAGCAGCTGTTAGCTAAGTGTGATTCAAAATCTGGGACAGTGTGTAAAGTTGGATCAGAGGAAGATTAAGGATGGTCTAATTATCCTGGTTTAACCCTCCCGCTTCCTTCGTCTCCGGGTCCCACTGACCCGCTCCCTTTTCACTCCTTTTCGCTCAGTGGGACCCGGAGCGGAAAGGGACCGGGTCAGTGGGACCCGGAGATGAACGAAGCGGGAGGGTTAAGTGGCTTTAACATGTTTTTGACTATAAAACTTGACTAATTTTTTCATGGCACTTATTTGTACAAGTGTATACGTTGTCATTTTCTTTTATTGTTTAGCTGAATAACAATTAAGTGATGCAATGATGTGAGAAATAGCGTGTGCTCTTTTCTTAAACAAATAATGAATGCATATAATGTATATAATTCAACTACAACATACTGATGGCAAGAAAAAAAAACAAAATGTCGTATTTTTTTAATTTTCTAAATGTGTAAAAGAGTCAAACTTGCAGACAAACTAAATTCTATTGCCTTGTGCAAAGCCTCCCGAAAAACAAAACTGAGATTCTTTAAAACCAAGACGGTAAATAAAATGTGTCTCTTAGCCAAGTAAAGTGTCAAGTATCCATGAGATCAAGAAATGCTTTTTTCATATGAATATAGCTTTTCCTGCTATTTTCAGCAAGTACAGTGAATGCATTCCTTATCAAACTATCTGATCTCTTCTGCATAGTATTTTTCCAAACACAAACTACAAAAGTCATAAAAGAATGAAATGTTCGATCAACATTCAGTTTGCGCAATGGAAATACTGTCCATCTCAGCGTGCACACATCCAAAGAAATAAACACAGTACCTACCTCTATGTTTTTGTAGAGGAAGACCTTATCTGACGCAACAACAGTGTAGAGTTTGGAGCGCAGCCCTCTGAGCTCCAGATAGCCCTGATAGTCGGGGGTCAAAGGTGAGAGGGGGTTGACGGTGCTGCTGCGCTGGCGACCCCTGGTGCAGTCCTGCAGCACAGCCACCCAGGCGGTTCTCTCAGCTGGGTGTGTAAGCAAGCAGAGAGACACACATGAATACACATGCATGCGGACATACATACAAATGTACAATAAATGCATGCACTCATAACACACATAGCACACACTGAGATGACAAACACACACACACACACAAATGAATAGTCAGACAGTAAATGGACAAACCTTCACTCTCAGCCTTGAAGAGGAAGGTACGGTTGCTTGTGACAACCTCAAACTTCAGCTCTCCCACACTGCTCACATTCGTGATGAAGGCTGTGGAGATGATCCGCTTAGAGTACACCTCCTGGAAGGTACACACACAACAACTCAGTTAACAAAAATACACGTTTAATGCTCAAGGATGAGAAAGAGTATGTTCATGTAGGAGTGTGTGCACGAGCGTGTGCATGCGTATATGTCTATTTGAGTCATAAGATTAAAAAGGGATTGTGTATGTAATAAAGGAAAAAGTGTGGGAGTGAGATTTTTCATTTATTTTTGTGTGTTCCATAAAAATTGAATTGAGTTGCTACGGTGTGTGTTATCACCTTGTCAGTGTCAAAGTATCTCAGGTAGTCAACATCGAGCTTCACCCAACGTCTCTGGTAATAAAGCGCCCTGCACACACAAACACAAACATTTTATCAAACATTTCATCCCCCTTGCTAGCAAACTCACCAAAATCGGACAAGAAATGAATCAAATTATTTCCTCAATGTGATTTGCTAAACCAGAAGATGCCATTTTGCCCTCATCTAGGAGAAATTTTCACTTTTTAATCTACATCAAATTATCCTCTAACTGCAGGTTCCATGTTGCTGTTACGGTGGAAGGCTAATAGCTGAAGAGAAGAAGAGGAACGACAAGAATAGCAAAAAAAAAAATTCAATGTTTCCATTACATCCAAAGAAAAAATAACCAAAACTGTCTGCATGCAAATCTGACATGTTTACCGCTTCTGCTAGCGAAACTGAACATGCAAATTTTATTGTTTTGTTTTGACAAAACACTCATAACGCCTCAGTATACAACTCCTGGTCGTTTCAGCTATAGTGAAAACTTGAGATTGTGTTGATGTTAAATACATGACAGATCAGCAACTCAGCTGCAGAACTGGATGTGCTGAGTTTTTTTAAAACTGTGTTAATTTCCTTTAAAATAGAACACTGAGCCTGTGCATGTATGTGTGTGTGTGTGTGTGTGCGTGTGTTTTGCCATCCATACCCCTGTGGTGGATTCTTGTCCAGCCAGCCCACCTTGATGACAGCAGACTGATGGGAATTTTCTTCCTTGGTGGGTGGGGGCAGTCTGCCTGAGGCTGGCAGGTACACACTGCCTTGAGCCGTGTTAATCCCAAGGTCCTGCCACGAGTCAGCACTGAGACACACATAAATAAATATAAAAGCACATACACACATGGTGAAGAATAGTGACAACAGTATGCCACAAAGAAACAGTATTTGTCTGATTCCTTGCATGCTCTGTAACAAGTAGATGTCTATGTACTACTTTAATATGTGATAGATTTCAGATCATGGGTATCCACTGCAAATTATTTTCTGAACTTTTTCAAGCTGCATAAGCCATAAATTAATCATAACCATGGAACCCAAGTTCATGAATTCAAGATTTAAGCAGCATGCCAATGAGGAGTTTCTGTTTCAGTGGTAGTTTTCATTTAATTTGAGATAGTGAACATGCTGACAGCAAAGTGAAGAGATCAGATGCTGATTATCTTTAGAGTTAGGTTGGGACTAAGTCATATCTACGCAACTCAACCTAAAAATTTGTGAAGTTGCACTGAATTCACCGTCTACATGGGTATGAGTGAAACTTTACTCGGATTATTCATAATGACATACCCATTAGTCTTTTTATAAGCCAGTCTAGCTAGTGTAAATATGCAAGTGTGTAGAGATGCCAGCCAATGCTTTGTCATCAGCATTTCTGTCATTCTTGTCACATGTTCCGCCTTCAAAAAAGTATGGGGAAGTTACCACTAGATAATAATATGCTTACAATTTACCCACAATGTGAGAGCAGGATAAGCCCTGTGCACTTCTTTAATGCAACTTCATGACACTCTGGAACAGGCAGGAGTGGATACAGTCCCATTCAAATCAAGATTATTCTATCAATTTTTGCCTTTTGCACTTACAACTGTTGCAAAAGACTGTTGAGAAAGCTGATATCTTATTGTGTCAAATACTAACTTGTCACCTGCAAGAAACTTTAGGAGTGCACTCCAGTTTGCACTGCACAGTATTTACTGCTAAGGCTGGAACAGACAGGAAGCACCAGTGCATATATGTGTATTACTCCAAATCGTAAACACTCTATCAGGTGCACGGTTGCAAAAAGAAACAATGCAAACAGAATACCAGTGCTCAAATAGCCATTGGTGTTCTATTTATTGTGGGCAAAAAAATAAATGTGTTTCAGCTATAACACATCATCGGCGCAATCAAAACCAGCAGAAATAAAAATTTATAGAAACAGGTGAGGGCCAACTTCCAATCAGCATACATAATTAGCATACATAATACATAATAGGCTCCATGTGTTGAATAGACCGCCCAGATGTAGCCCCTCCTACTGAAGGAGTGTGACGACAATAATCAATAACGTCACAAGCTGAAAGACAATCAATATATACCTGAATTTCAAGACCACAAACGTACATCAGGAAAATATAAATAAATGAAGAGGCAAATAAGTGTCAAACCAGAACATTATAGAAAAATATTAAACATAATATACATACATTGTTACTGTGTATGACCTAGACTATGGTGAATTAATAATTTCATAATCACAAAGTTAATCTATGCTCACAACTGCACCTAATGTGCTAATGGATGTTATTTGTCCATGGAGGGCTCAAACGGTTAAATTAGTATAAAAACAAAATCTCTATTATAGGATTTGTCTATAAAGCAGACAAATAGCTTGTAAAGGGAATTATGTAAGAGCTACACTCCCAAAAGTATTGGAACAGTGAGGCCAATTCCTTTGTTTTTGCTAAATTTGGTGTTCTGTTACGAATAATGCTATCTTCTAAGTTGTGTATCAGATCCAGATGTAAATACCTGGAAATAAAATAAAAAATACCTGGAAATAAAAGCTGAAATTTTGATCTCTTGTCTCATATTCATCTTTTGATGTCAAACCCAAATGTTTTCAGTTTATAGCAAAAATAAAGGAATTGGTCTCACTGTTCCAATACTTTTGGAGGAGAGTGTACATCATCCTGTAAAGTAGTTCGAATTTTTAAAGAGAGCATAATAAAATATCCTAAAAATATGGCAAGAATAAGTGCAACTACACATTCTAAACATAATATGCAAGTATATTACGGACACTGATTGATTAAAGGAAATAATCCTGTTTTGACGTGTCACTTAACACCTCTTAAGTACTTGGCCTGCAGCCACTGAGAACAATAGGTGCATTTGTTGACACAAGCATCTTGATGCCTTTCATCTGTGCAGGATGACTGTTTTTTTTCCAATCAAGCTGACTGGTAAAAAAAAAAAAAAAAAAGCATTCTAACAATGTTATTAATTCCCATAACAAACAGGTTGCAATGCTTTATCAACTGCTACACTGCTATGACAGCTTTTACTGTAGCACGATGTGTCAGCAGAAATTATACAGAGAAAGAAATCTTTGCCCTGGTTTAGATTTTCTATATTATTTCTACCAGATCAACAAGAATGGCTGGAGCAAGCAGAAACTGAATCCCAGCGTGCAAACTCACAGCAGTTATGCACTTTGAGGCCCACCGCCACTAAATCCACAAAGGTTTAGGACTGTCTTACTGAAAAATCAGCCAAGTGCTTAGGGGCTCTGATGTGATTTTTTTTTTTTTTTTGGAGCCTTCCACTAGGACTAGCAAGTCTGCTGCCCGCCAGACTTTTCAAAGGGAACTGCCTATAAATTACAGCATCAGTGACGTCAATACATGGATACACTGAGGGCGCGTCGAAATAAAAAAATATGGCCCATCTAACATGGCAGATAAAATGAAGAAAGAAAAAAAAAACAATCATGCCAGGTGTTTACAAGAAATGTTCATCTGTCAGTGCTGATACGTGTTTTGTGTTATATTTAACTTGTGACTGCAGATTTCCAGATTTGTTACCATGACTGATGATAAAAAAAAAAGGTCAAGCACATCTGGGCTCTCCACGAGACAGTATCCAAGGCGACGTCTGATGTCATCAAGCCTGTCTCGTTTCTCCTTTTGATACTATTTCAAGCCCTCTTGCCACCTCCCACTACTTTGAACATGTGAGTGATGCTGCTCATAAGAGCTCAGTGTCAGTCCACAGTCTGGACACTGGATGCTACTGTCTCATGTGGAAATTGCAGATGCACTTTTTTTCCAGTGCTTGAAAAACAGCTGGATCAAAACACATTTGGAAATCTGAGGCTAAATGCGTAAAACCAGCTGGATAGATATATAATTTACAGATTCTAAAGACAAGCATAAGTCCTGTTGATTATGATGCACAAAATGCTAAACATAAGGTGAATTCTAATACATGTTATATTACACTGCACATTACAGTTTTACAGCCAATCACAGCTGACCACTTAAAACCAAAACCAAAAGATGTAATGACTACAAAGAGGTAAAGTGTGACTCAATGGCTGCTTTTTCACTATTCTACAACTTATGTATGTGTGTGTGTGTGGGTTTGTGTGCCAATGCATGACTCACGGGTTGGTGTTTGGGTCGTCATCATCTAGCAGCTCATCATCGCTGTATAAAGAGCTGTACCGGCATTTTGGCTGCCTGGGCACTGACAGGAACAAATCCTATTGGACAAGGCAGCTGTCACTCACACTATACAGCGGGCAGGGATGAAGGAGGAGCAGGATTTAAAACAAAGATACATTTCCTATTCGCTCTACACACTCTTACCTTGTCTGATGAATTCATTGGAGGGACACTAGGGCAAAACAAGTCTGGATCCTCATAGTCATCAGAGTCACTGACTGAGTCTGACCCTGGGAGAGTGAGAGAAAAAACAAGATTTGGTAAGAGGTGAAAACAGAGGTAGCAACTGATACAACAACGGCATGTTTAAAGGAGAAATGTACCCTAAAACACTAACACTGCTAAAAAAAAAACTAAAAAAAAAAACTGCTGCTGGTGCTGAACTTTGCAGTCTATTTTGTTGTTCAGCAGTGCATTTTTCTTATTCAGCAATTAGCTGGCAACATGACTGCATTTCCTGCAGTGCTGTATAGCCAAGGTGTGCTGCCTTTGCAAGAACTGTTGGTCACCTTGGCTTAAACATTCAACAACACCTAAAACAAGAAATACAGAAAAAAGCCGCCAGTACAATCACATTTCCTGTAGTCCTATGACAGATTGCCTAATCTGGCAACACCGCTTAGGAGTAAAATTTTCAACCACAGACCCAGTTATTTCCAGCGTGCAGTGTCAACCAAAGTGCAGACTAGTCTGACAATAAAGTGAAGTAAAGTGAAGTGAAATCAGGGACTACCAGGAAAAGCAAAACATATTACACACTTACCATCATCGGACAGACAAAAATACACTCTTCAGCACACAGACAAAGATTGTAGGCAAGGGCGTAGCCATCTTTTCAAAAAAAAATTTAACATAAAAATATATTCACCACTTTGTGGCACTTTTATTGTGTATATACAAACCCTTTGAAATGTGAGACGGTCATTATTCACTTGATTTCTCCAAAAATATATTCAACTCATTAAACTAGCAATGAAATTGCCACAAAATTACCAAAAAATTTAATTTCATCGCCACCACTGAGTTTACAGCATTCTCTGAGGACTGTCATATGCATTCTCAGAGAAACAGAAACTGGAGCAGAGGTAGGCAAGGCAAATGTGAATTATAGACTTCACCATAAAACAACAGTCATGGTATGCATGAATATCACAGACTGCAGCACAACAGTGTAGGAGTATGCCAAGATGGAATTTTCCTTTAAATAAACCAGTGCAATTAGTAGTGGTACTTTCTCAATCCCAAAGTAAGAAATTCCTTTTCTGCAAGAGTAACAGATTCTAAATTGACACTTGTTGTGGACTTATAATTGCGTTCTGATCCTGGTTACACAGATGACCTGGATTTGTGTCTGCAGATGTAAACAGCATAACTGGATTAGAATAACTTGGGGAGGCTCTGATGATAAGAAACGGGGTCAACATGCTTGGCTTATTATGAAATGAACCAGGTTACAGTGGCATGTAAATATTTCACTCCTTTCGCCTTTTGTTATCTGCACAAACTCAGATCTTCACAGCTTTGGGCGTACACATTGATGTCATCTAAAAAAAAAAAAGATGTCAGCAGGGATTTTTTACTGATATGATTGGGATCGTCACAACTCTCCACTGTGTTAAAAGTAACCTACTGATCAGCCAAAGAGGAATGGGAAGATGGCAGACTTTTCATCCTTTTTTGTTGGTGAAACTGCTGGTGGGAATATTAGGTTATAATAATAATAATATTATGTTAAAATTATTGGTTTGTTCGTGGCAACATTGATATCAGGCTATCAGAGGTTATCAAAGTGCAAGTAAACAGCGTAAACAGAGTATACTTAGAGTATAGTAATTAACAAAGTGACTATGCAAACCTAAAAAACTAAGAGATGGCACCACTGTCATATATTAAAACACTTCTGAGTTTTGAAAGCTTCATACAATTTTCATATTTGAAAGTAAAACAAGTGGTAACTGTACAATCAGACAGAGCGCAACTTCTTTTTGGCAGTCAGCATTTTCAGTAAATGGAGTCTACTGCCAACCAAAATAACATTAAAGACATGAGGGACCTTAATACACAGCTCAAACGATGGCTGAAATAAAGTCAGAATTGCATGCACTTTTAGTTCTCAACATCTTCGCACTGCTTGTTTATCTGTGGTTTTGTAAATGGAGCATAAAATGGATGTTTCCACTGTCTCTTGTTTAAGCGTCTTGCTGTTGCACATATTTTTGTGTATTATGATGCATTTTACATTCTCTTTTTACTGGAATGTTCACTCTTATTATAGTTATTATAAGTGTGTGTGTGTGTGTTTACATATCTTAATATTTATGTATCTCAATATATCTTTATAATTTATATATAAAGAAAACCAGCTTCATATGCTTGTGTAAACCAGTAAAATGTTGCAATGTAAATTTGCATCGTCCCTGTGTGCAGATCCCAGGTGTGAACATGTCAGTGTGCACGACTCTCACGCCTGAAACAACTGGTCCTTCAGGTTGTGCCTATGAATATTGAGAATGAAATATGTGGCAGAGTTACAGCCATATTCCCGCAGGCACTGTAGGACAGGTTGAACAATACTATGGAGAAACTCTTTTGCTACATCCACACAGTAACATAAGCTATCTCAAAAACACAAAAACAAATAATTCAATCAAATGTATTCCTGTTGCAACAGCTGAACTGATTTTGTATGATTTGAAGAGAGGCTGTTTTGATGACATTGAGCACAGTCTGCTGAGGCTACTGCCGAGTGAGTGCATTTCATAACAAGTTGTCCTGGAGAAACCTTTATAGCTCAACTGCATAAAGACCCTGTTGGACACAGGGACTGAATGTGCAGACAAATTTAGGTCAAGCATCGCCATGGATTTAAATTAATTCAGTACTAGGTCCGTGGAATGTGGAACGACTGGTAAAACTACCCAGGCACCTTGTGCTACCTTACAGGACGCAGACAAATTCGGGAAATCATATTGTAATATTTTTGCCACAGTATCAATGAAGGCATTTATAATAGACAGAGTAGACTATTTTTGTAAGATTAGGGTTTTAGTTCGGACTTAAGAATGATACCAGGGGAATAAGCAACTTATTCACAGTGAACAGAAAGTTAAGTTTTGCCCTTCACCCGAGATGGTATAATAATGTCTTCCTCTTTGATATCTGTGGAATATACCACCACTTGCATAGTTAGTACCACAACTACACTTCTTTCATGTGTATCCCCTTTAGGCTTCGTAAACAAAGTACACAAACTGTCATCTATATGATGAAGATTTAATACTTACATCCACAGGCATCTTAAAGCAGGGAAAGGTCATATAAAAATTTGATGATTTAATTGTAAAATTGTTAGTATACACTACTCACTTTTCTCAAGAGGAGGCTGGGGGACCTTCCTAGCAGGAGCCGGCTTTGTGTCAGACTGTGCTGGTTTCTGCGTCTTTTCTTGTGTGCTCTCTGCTGTTTGGGACGTCCTGATGCGGGGTGGGACGTGTGGAGTTTGCTCTATCTGCGTCTCATCAGTGGCTGTCTTGCTGCAAGGAGGGCTGAGGGAGGGAAGGGCAGAGGACACATGAACGGAGGAAGCATGAAGAGCCGGAGAGGAGTCCTCTGTCGCCACGGTAACGAGAGGTCGGTTAAAAAGCCCAAAGAGACGGCTGATTCTGTACATCCTTTGTCCAGAGAGAATCCCTTTCTCCTCTCCTGTCGTCTCTTTTCTCACTCCATAGGAAAAAACTAGAAGGCTGAATACATTTTGTTTTCACTCCCAGGTTGCAGTCGTCAAAGTTGTGTGCGAGTTTAGTGTCAGTAGCAACACATTTCTCAGCAAACTAAAAATAAAAAAAAACAACAACCTGGATTTGGTCTATAAAAACAGACTATCTTCACACATAGAACCATGCGCCTGTATCCTCAAGAGGGTGGCTGCTGTTCAAGCTGGCTATAACTCTGGTAGCTGGAGTTGGTCCACATCTCTGCCTGCATGCCAAAAGCTTAACCGTTCAGCTCTACAGTCCTCGTCTTCAGGAACAGCTCCAGAATTCACACTGAATCTCCCGTGGAGTCAAACCTGAAGTCCCTCTGCTCTCCGCCTTTCTTTCTCTACCTTTGGCTATCAGCAGCAAGTCCAAACCTGCCTCACGCTGGGAGATAACACTGCCATGTAAACACAGCATACCTCTCAGTGTCTTCTAAATGCGTGCACGCACACACACACACGCACACAGCCATACACACACACAGCCATACACACATAGATACAGTGGGCCTACTAACTCACATACATGTACACAGCGCAACAGCAATACTGACCGAAATGACTGCAGTGTTCATTTTCTTCCAGTAAAGTACAACCCTAACACACACACACACACACACACACACACACACACACACACACACACACACACGCTGCATTAGACAGGAATCTCACTGTGGTAAATATAGCATTACCACATACAAGTCTACTCAGTCACTGACACTCATTAATTCAGCCAGAACAGATTCACACTTCCTCATCTATCCATACATACCGGCCAACAAACACACACATAGCAGAGCAATGTGTGAGCAAGATGTATCGTTTTCAACCCGTGTACCTTCGTCTAAATCCATCTCCTATTCTGAAATGAAAATCCAAAAATAAAAAACGGGGCTTTAAAACAAAAAAATCTGTTATTTCAAGTTTTGTTTTTCTTGATAAGGAACCTCAATGTATATTAACCCTAACTCTTCAACATTATTAGCAGCTACAACACTGATAGTTCAGTGATTTTTCGGAGGCTGTGTCCAGTCTAATTTAGCACAGAACAGGCCACACACAATAAGTGCAAGACAACAGTGGTGTGCCTACAACATGCAGGATAATCTTCATATTCAAGCTTATTAGCCTATCCACACCCATGTCATTTCTCAAACTCTAAACTTTTCCAACTTCAAAATGAATTGCCTGCAAAAAAGATCACACATCCTCTTAATATATCACATCCACTAATCTGTCAGCCTGATCCTGTGGGCAAATGCATCTACTAGAAATCTACTTATTATATAAGTTGATGGTGGCATGTTGTTGAGGGTTTTCTTCAACAGTGACACGAATATAAGTGTGGAACAGGTCCGACAAAGCACAGTGGTTATTTGGTTCAAAAAGTGCCTACTGATAAAGCTGACAGCAATAATTATCCTCTGTACCCTCTGAAAAAAAATGGTAAGGGTGAAAACCTTCTAGGCTACCCTACATATTACAGAACATAGGCTTTTATGAATGTTAATGGAATATATTAAATGCCATAGCCATAAATCCTATTAACAGTCAGTAGCTACCTACAATAGCCTAATCGCCTTATGATCATAATTAATTAAATCTCATCAGACATATCTGCCAAAATGGAAAGGTCTGCCCATTAAAAATATCAATCCCTGACCACAGAATAAGTAGCCTACACTGACTACTTCTACTACTGTCATAGTTCTTTCATCACTATTGGACATAATTAAAAATATGCTAAGCAATTTACAGCCATGTTGACAAAACTAGCCTAGAGGCAAACAGAGCAGAGAGGAATGCCAGAAAGCGCACTAAATGCTAAAGCCACAGAGCGCCATCAGTCGCAGACGTTTCTATTGCAGTCTGTGGGCGCCTTTAATCATCGAAACAGTGGAAAACAGCTGCTCATACATGGAAGTGAAGGCACTGGAGGGCAAATTTCATTGTGACAATATTAGGCATCACCTCAAGTGCTTTTTGACGTGTGGTAAGAACCTTACAGATCGTCAGCTTTTGCTTCGTGGCGTGTTTCCATTTCTGTGGCACGCAGCGCAAGCGCAGGTGACGTTGTCTGAGCTCAGTGTCTGCCTGTGTATCATCTCCTTCCTAACTTGCTTTTTGTCTTGAATTAAGTACTGGAGCAGGAGTGTTTGTTGCAGAATCTGTCTCAACTATACTCTTATTAGGTTGTATTTTTAACCAGTGATGCAAAGAAGAGATTCTATTGTGACAAAATAAAAAATAATAGCAACTTTATAAATACTGATATACTGATTAATAAATACTGGTAGTCAAGATATGACTTCACCTTTGTGTAAAACCTGAGGAATGGATAGTGCACTGTACGATCTCTTAATAGTGGTTAGCTGTCATTCAAGAAAGATTCTGCATTTCTCAAACAAAATGTAACATGCATATCTTTGGGCCTCTCTGACAACTTACGCAACACCTTGAGCGAAATCAAAATGCTGTAGTCACTTTCAAAATTTTGTTGTAACTGTTTTACAATCTTCACAAGCCTGCCAGTACTAAATGGGATTTGGTATGAAATGTCTTTTTAGCCCTTTAGCTGAGTCAGACAGAGAATGCGCACAGAAGCTGTATAACGTAACCTCTGTGCTTACAAAATACTCAACATCAAGAACTAAAGGCCGTTATGTTCTTGAAATCATCTGCACTGCAGCAGTGAGGTGATTTTTCTTTGTTGATGTTTTTGTTTACATATGTGTAACACACATTAAGACATATGCATACCTGCAAAGCATACAAACAATGTCATAAAGTCTAGATACACATATAAAAATTTACATATGCATGCGCAAAAACACACACACTTGGGAAAGTCTTGAGTGAACACAGATCTGCTTTATATTTACCCAGTATTGTGAAAGTTCCTCTTCTGTCAATTTCCTTCTCTTTTGAGTCACAGTGATGGTTATTTATACTTGCAGTGGGACTAGAAAATCATGAACATTATACACACTGCTTGGCTCAATGGCTTGACACAAATGTAATCACATTAACACACTGTGGACAATATCATATGGAAAAAGTCCAACAAATATTTGTTCCAGTAAATAATTAAATATCTACACCAGACATGGGTCAAACTGTATGTGCTAACACTTGTAATGGTTTATTTTAGTCCACTTGGGTGCCAGAGGGAATGGCTTTTCCACATGGGTCAATGAGACAAGCGCCAGAAATGTTAACAATCACAGGAAAGCAGCTGTGAGCCACTTTTCTCTGCCTCTCTATGAAGGACCACTTGCTCAGTTCCATCTGAATTGTCGTGTTGAACCCCACCCTGTAGGTTTCCAAGATGCTTTTCTAAGAACAAACACTGAAAATTATTTACAAATTCTATTTAACCTGGATCTGATCTGTACCATTACAAAAACTGTTAATGTCGCTAAGCTGTGTACCTCAGTCTAGACTGCGACTGCCATGTAGGCTGTAAGTCATTCATAAACCCTGACACAGCATGTTGTGAGCCAACAAGTTTCAAAATCCGGTCCCTGGGACCTGACAGTCGACTGTCCTGGGGCTGTGTCTGACATCTTCTGACGTATTGTTAATTCCAATGAAAAAGGCACGTCACTGACATATGTGGTGGACATTAGTGCAGCATGTCTGCAAATTAATAACAAAGTATGTTCGTTACCTTATTTGTGAGCGCTGAACCTTTTCAGGAGCACCTTGGGTCCGATTATGGCTTGAAGCACCATTATTTGTTTTAAAGTTGGCTGAGATTTGAGCTGAGCACTTTCCTATTCTCTCTGCCTCTGACATAGAAACATACTGTATTCTACTGTCAGTTTCATTTTAAGTGGTATTTAAAGGGGAGAACCATAGCTTTGTCCCAAAAGCATATGCCACATATATTCTAACCAAGTTTTGAGTGTGCAGTGTGTTTACACTGTAAAAGTATGAAAATGCAGCATACTCAAGGATGTCAAAAATTACAATATTCAATTGGCACAGTATTTTGAGTGAGCTGTGACTGACACTGGCCATATGACATGGATGAGTTGCCTAATTTCCTGTTAGTAAAAAATGTTGTAGTATGTTGAACTTCTATCATACTAACTCCCAAAACAACACACTACGGAGTATGAGTACAGAGTAAGCACCGTTTAGTATTACTATGTAACATGCTTTTGGGACACGGCTCATGTCTTTGCTAGCTGCTATGTTTTACCTTTGTTGTACAAATTTATGAAACCTAGTCCACTGACCGCTCTCTGATGGAGCTTCACATGACACGATACTTTTAATAAGCCCGGGTTCCATCATGAGAAACTAATTTTACCCTGAAAAAAACTGAGGCACGATGCTTTAAATTAAACACGAGTCCTTGGATAATATGTAATAAGCTTCTCAATAGTTCTTTGATAATAAACCAAAAGAAGCTGCACAAGCCCCACAGTGAAGGGAAACTGACCTGTTGATACAGTTCCTCCTTTGTCTCAGAGGAAGAGTGCGGAGAGTGGTCTGCGACCTGGACGCTATATTTAACCTGTTCTCGGCAAGCCCAGAGACATCATTAGGCTGCAGAAACAATGACCTTTCCTTTCTCCTCCCACGCTGTGAGTGTGTGTGTGTGTGTCAGAGTGAATGTATGTGTGCATATTTCTGTGCTTTAACCCATGGTACACAGCATAAGCACCTGACAGTGGCGACTAAAGGATCCATTAGTCATATGGTGTTGACAGATTCATAAGCAAGCACAATACTCTGATTCTCTGTTGTTTTTTGGTCTGAGAAACTGGCAAACTGTACTGCTTTTTACCCAAAAACCTACTCATACATACACACATCTTTTGCATGCAAAACAAGGCAATCTTTCCAGCGCTTTTTTCATTAGGCTATCTTATATACAAACTCCTACTCTTGATGAGATCAACCCTGCGCATCCTTGTTGCTTCAAAAAACTGATGTAGAGAAAAAGCATGATTCTGTGACAACTGCCCACACCACGAATCATTTAGAAAAATCCCACAGGCAACAGTAAGGTACGTCTCTTAACTTTCACAGCCAAGGACTCCAACACAATATCTAGTTTCACTGTCTGAGATTGAGGCTTATCACAACTTAACCTACTCTTATCAAAATAAAAGGAAAACATGTAAACAAGGTGAAAGTCACGGTAAACAGTAGCTCATTTCCTATTCAGCGACACAACACAGAGAGCATAATCGCAACTACAAAGAAAGCCTGTCTTGTTTGAAACATCAACATAGAGTGAGGAGAGGGAGGGGGTGGACAAAGAGAGAGCATGAGAAAAAGAGGTACAAGAGAGAGGATGGTAGATGAGAAATGGGGGATATATATGATTTGTATCCCAATTACCTGTCCTGACATGTTCCACTGGTCTCCTCCAACGCTTAGGAACAACAAACGTTAGACACACACACACACAAGCACAGCTGAGGAGGGGAGAAAACGAAGAGGAAACAACCGAGTAACCATAAGTGGGGAGGAGGCAACTAGAGGCACAGACAAGGAAACAGAGCGGTAAGAGACACATGCATACGCGCCTGTGAGTGTGTGTGTGCGTGTGTGTGTGTGTGTGTGTGTGTATGTGTGTGTGTGTGTGTGTGTTGACCGACCCAGCAAAATACTTAAAAGATAATTCCTGGTAATAAATCACTTCCGTGTTTCCTTCTTGTCCCTTTCGCTGCGCGTGACACTTTGACAGTCTAACAGGTGAGGAATTTAAATAGCTCTGTATCACTCTCTTGTGACTTCCTCCCTCTCTGCAGGGTTATTGTGTCTGTAAACCACACAGAGTCTGAAAGTGTGTTCAATGTGCTAACCATAACGGGGGCCAGGTACAAACCTGATGCAGGGCTTTTGCTTTCTTTCCTCTATCAGTGACGACACACATGAGCGTAACTACTAAGTTGTAGGAAACTGAAACACTGTGCTTTTTCCCTGTGTGCTCTGAGCAGGAAGTACACACACAAACACACTAAAGGACTGCCACAGTTTGAACTTGCTCATCAGCTTAACCAGTTCAGCAAGGTCAGCCAGCTATGAACATGTAGCCTCTCAGAAGACTAACATTACATTAACACCTCCATCATTTTGTCAATACATCACAATATGCACAAATGGTAATGCAAAAAACATGCATAAACAACACTAATAGTGTGATAGAAAACATTTAAAAACTACAAAAAGCAGCATGCTGAACATGAAACTAAACAAATGGTGAAAACCCGGTTATCAGGATGCCCTTGACAACAACAAACCCACATACAGGTATACTTATACACACACACAATCCAGTGCGGCTAGATATGAATGACCACAAAAGAAACTGCAGTTTCACAGACCACTGCAATATAGCCCCTGCAAAGGCTGTGTCACACTGGTGTCTACATAAGCGTTGTATAAGTGCTGCAGGACTCAGTCAGCCTATAGGCTGTAGGTCTGCTTTGTCAAAGCCAATGAGCACCGGCTCTCTAATTCCAGGAAGTCTCAAGGAGTCACAAATCACATTTTTTCTCAGCTACCACTCAAACCGGCAGGAGATGCAATCCACCATCTTGTACAATAGATGTCAGCATTGACCACTAAAAACAAACAATAAAATTCCACAGGGCTGGGATCCTTGAATGTTTTGCATTTAATAAGTCTGTGCGTCTCACATCACTGACAATGACTCATTTGACTTACTTACTTACTTATCCCCACTACGCCTTCTGGTGCATAGGGCAGCAACAAAGTCTCTCCCCATTGGCCAGTAGTGGTCAATGGTTGGACATAGAGCTAACAACTCTATTTTGTAAAAAGTATTATATGCTACGGAAACAGCAACAAAAAGACTCATTTCACTACTATTGTAGTATCCTAACAATCAAACAAAAAGCATATTACTCTGAGGTCAAAAATCACTGTAACAAGCACAAACTGACACACTCCGATGCAGACAGTGGAATATACAAGAAAGGGCAAGGCAATGTTCACACAAAATTAAATATAACAATATCCATATTGTGATGATACTGTAGTAACAGTCTAACGGCCATGAAAAGCAGTAAAGATGATAGAGATGCCATATCACAATATTATGATATCCAAAATCTCGGATGATATCTATTCCCATATCACAGCACTGCTACAGTACTGACACAGTGTATCACCCAGCCCTAATGAGAACACCAGCAAACTACAAGCTGTCATTAGAAACA
Organism: Myripristis jacobus; assembly: GCA_900302555.1. Classification (NCBI taxonomy): domain Eukaryota; kingdom Metazoa; phylum Chordata; class Actinopteri; order Holocentriformes; family Holocentridae; genus Myripristis; species Myripristis jacobus. The sequence goes on from OMLB01053661.1 coordinate 17,432, forward strand.
ATAGATGATTTTTGGAGCAGCATCAATGTTTGCATTTTAAACACTTTACCTGTGAGAGGGAGCACTCCTGGCAGGCTGCACAGGAAGCCGTCGTGGGATTGGTGGGGGGGCTTTCGGTCCTGCCCCAGATTTCGGAGGGAGGGGTGGTGCACTCCTGTCTTCGCCCGTCTCTGCTGAGGAGAAAGACAAGGAGGAGGAAGGGGAGACAAGGGAGGCGATGGGGGAACTGGGTGATGTTTTCCTCCCTGTGTCACCGGTTCCCTGCTGGAAAGC
>OMLB01053665.1:0-18477 GCA_900302555.1 Myripristis jacobus
AACTCCTCTTCATCATCTGTTGATACTCTGTGACGGTCAGCGCTGTGATTTGAGAAGAAGTGTTTTAATTTGCTGTTTGTTTGTTTTTTGGTGTACGTTCTTTCCCTAAACCTACCTCGTCCTCCTCTGCTTCAGCTTGTGATTTCCTACATTTCCCAGAATGACTTTCAGTAATCTCAGGAGAAGGGGTGTGAATTTTTTGCACGTTGCTGTTGGGTTTGTGTGCATAGTATGAGCAAGAGGGCTGACTTTTTTTCTATCGAGGAAAAAAAGGCCATGCTCCTCACTCAAAAGCGCAGGCATGCCTTGTGGCTGCATTGCATTCTTGTCTGTTGAGGTTATTGTCAATTGAGATTTCAGTGTCGGCCTCTTTAATAGATTTCTCTCCTCATACTCGTTAGCATCAGTGCAAACTCGTAGAAAGAAGCCATTCCTCTTTGACTGTTTTATCTCGACATGACACCACGTTGTCCACATCTGGCCAACAAACACACCAAACATGTTGACGTGGTTAACAGCGTTAAAGCGTTTGAGGCTGGATTTTTCCTTTTGAAGCCGTGTTTCTTTTGCAAGCCTTGTACCTTCATTGAGTTATCCTCGTTACCCCCATCGTTTTATTACTACAAAGGTTTCCTAAAGCAGCAGCACACACAGTTGGAGATAAATTCCACACTGCCTATATTATGTTGAAGTTTACATCCACTCACACCTTTAGTCCCTTCACTGTAATTTATCCCATTAATATCCCATACATTTTGTGGCCCAAAGCTGTTTAACTAATCTGTTTACTGTTGTGGTTTCCACAGCAGTGGCAGCTGGAGGACCGGCCTGGCCAACAGGGAGAAGGAGGGGTCCAATCTCCAGAGAATGGCAGGTAGGGAATGATCGGAACGCCTGTTGCAGAGTTGTGGGATAAAATGTAATGAACTTCTAGCATTTAGAAAAAATTATGCAAACCGGTTTTCCTGCTATTTTACATATTTACTCTACCAACCATGGATAGACCTGCCAGACTGATAAATAAATAAACGTATAGATAGATATATAGATTGTTAGATAGATGGATGCAGAGGGGACAAAACAAGCCCGTACCTTAGCACTTATGATAGATTTTGGTTTCTCCCTCTCAGGTATGTCTCGCAGTCTGGAGTCAGTTTTGAGTGGACCGCAGGGCAAGGCTCACACAGGCGGGGGGGTCAAACTGGACCACCAGGGGAGGCCCATGCCCTCCATCACGATGGCCCACAGCGTGGTGATGCAGCAGGACCACCGCAGATTCAGCGAAGCCAGTATCGCCCCCCCTCCGCGGCCTCCGCCCCCCAACTTCAAGCGCCTCAGGCCTCAGATGAGAGAGCGGAGGCCCACGGTGCACCCTGTCCCGGGCAACCCGTGGCCGCCGCAGATGATCCAGGTCCCCCAGTGCCAGCCACAACCTCAGCCCCTACCTCCACAGGTCATGGGGGGCAGCAACCTGGTCAAAATGAGTGCCATGACCCGCTCCACGCCACTGCTGGATGACAATTCAGAGACTAAAGAGAGGGATCGAGAGAGGGAGAGGGTCCGAGAGAGAGACAAGGAACGCTACTCACCTCAAGTGCAGCACTCAAGAGACGCCGTCATCGCACAGGTACGACACGGTTCTCTGTTGTTGTTATTTCTCTGTGTGTTTTGTTTTCATCTTTGCTCTCTGGAGTGAAAATCCACGTTTCCCTGTTCCGCTCTGGTCAGGTGATGGAGGCGGTGCATGGAGTGACCACTGAGGAAGTACACAGCGCACTTCGCCACAACGACTGGAACCCAACGCGAGCTGAACAACAACTCAAGGTCAGATCATGAAGACAAACGACATCTCCTCCACCTATGACTTTTGTGGCTGGAGATCATTTTTGTTCTCTTAAAAGACCAGGGTGTCATGTACAACACCTTCCTTTACTGTGAAGTTAAAGCTGCACTGGTTGATTTTGCATATCGGCACCCCAAAAATGGCAGTGATGGGAAATTGTTCTTTAATTTTAGGGTTCAGGTCGGGGATGTTGTTTTCGTTTTCGATAAACTGTGGCCTGTAAAGCCTTTTGAAACTATAACAGGTGATCTAACTAAACTTGAACCTGAACTTAAATCAAATTAAACCATAAATCAGTGTGACATCAGTTTGAAAAAATTCAGCTGGCCTGTTGTGACTTTATACCAAAGGATTATAGAAGTAAAAGATCTGACCTCGATAAATCCACTGACCCATCACTGACTACATGTGACACTAGGATTTCATTTGGGCCAGTAGGATGAGCCCACAGTGTTTTGAGTTTCCTTTAATGTCATGCTGTTGATGTTGCTTAGTCTATTTGTACCTTCATGTTACCTTAATTTTCTTTTTTCTTTTGTAGTGAGCCATTTTTATTGATCTCTTGGATATTTCTTTATAGTTCATTTTGTGTTTTCGTCTTTCACCCGGTGTTGACTTGTGTCTTTGTGTCGTGTCTCCCCTCAGCTGGAGCAGCTGTACTCGCTGAGCCTCTGCTCCAGAGACGACTGCGTGAGGATCCTCTCCAAGTACCAGTGGAACCTGCAGCTCGCCAGCCGCTACTTGATCCGGATGTGCCGGGAAGAGCGTCCGGCTCCGGGCGAGAGGGAGCGACCTCAGATCAGCACAGAGAGACGAATTTGAAATGTTTTTTTTTTTTTGTTCTTACGCTTATCGTCTGCTTCTGGCGAGGGACAGTCGACCTGATCGCCTGAACACCTGATCACCATCGCTGAGTTTGGTGATGGTAGTTGTTGGAATGGGACGGGATCTCTCATTTGCTTTTCCCACCCAGATTTTCCCAGCCAGTCCAGGACTCAAACCTGTGACGGTCCTCAAACTGTCCAGGCATGGGACATCACCACAGAGGATATAAAAATGGAACAATGAAGATGGATGAGTGTAACTAAAAAAATTCAAAGACAGGAATTTACCTTGAGGACTTTTCTCACCACTGTTTTATACTTTTAACGAGTTTGTACCCACCACATTATCTATTTGTTTTTGTTTTTTTTACAAATAGTTTTTTATCTTTATGAATTTGTATATACTGTATTAGTAATGATTGCCATGTTGAATAAATAAATGATGAATAAATTGTTGATCAGGTGATATTTGAGGCTGGTCACGCACTCCTCGGCTCACCACATGACCACACTGCTCATGTGGTTTTTCTGATGGATACTTTTTAGTTCCCCTGATTTTTATTATTATTTTTTTTTTAATTATGGAAATACACAGGCATGTTCTGCTCTAATTGCCAAGTTAAATTTTTGACTAGGATAACCCTTAATATTTAAATTGTAGGTTTGACGCTCGCAATGGGCTGATTTCATTAGAAAATGTCTCCTTTTCTAGTGCATCTACAGGCTCACTGTGTTAACTAGGCAACACTTAAAGATGTTTTTTTCTTTTGTATTAATCCATAGAAAAGTTTTGTCAGCCCACAGTAATACACAATTTTCATTAACTTTCATTGTGTACCTAAAATACTTACTTGCACTTATTTGCTGTTTTTCTGATTACAAATCAACCAGGTACTCTTTATTTTACATGAAACGGCCTTAACAAGGTCTTAAAATCATAATTCAACCTGATGTAAATTGCAGACAACCTATACATAGAAATGTGATTTAATATACTAGATTAAATATTTACATTGCTCGCTAACAGGTAGGTCAAGTTAGTCAAGCTCCTCCTGGTTGGTAAACGACTATATTCTGTGAGGGCAGCAGAGCATGAATACTGAGGATGAGGATGGACATGCACAGACATGTCCCCTCACCAACTTGCACGGCTGTATTTCCCCCTTGCTCCCAGGTGGGGGCGCAGTAAGTTATTCATTGTGTGTCCAGGGAGGAGAGTTTTTTTGTTCCAGTGCACTAAATGCAGCCTGCATTTCTTCCATGTGCTGCAGGTTTTGGCTCTGCTCTCGGTCCCTGCAGCCTGTTTCCTCCTCTGCAGACCGATAAGACCAACTGGAGGGCAGCGGCATGGCTGGCACCGCTCTCCAGGAAATATAAATAGTGACAGTAGGCCTATTTGACGCTGGTACCCACCTATATGTGTGCGGTGAATGTTAAAGAGCGAGGGGAAGGGACAGTGACCTCGAGTGGAACTGGCCTCAGCGTTTGGCAAGTGGCGGGTCCCAGAATGAGAGAGTGGAGTTCCCCGCAAAGCAAGGATCATTCTTTCCAATTCAAACCAGATGTCTCTTATTTAGACCAATTTTAGAAAGCCTGCCCCCCCTTTCTCTTCCAGCTTTCCTAATCACTCACTCACTCACTGAGGAACACAAACAATACCATCTTATTTGATTACTTTTATTATATATGTGTGTGTAAAAAAAAAAAATGAAATTCAAAATTGTAATAGTCACGAAAATGGTACAAAACAAGTTGAATAAGAACATACAAGAATGATAAAAACTGGATGCAATTAAAACATCCACAAACAGTGAGTGCTGTGAATGAACTTCTAATGCAAGACTAATCCCATTAGATACACATCCTTTGGCTACTTCCTGTTTTCTTACTAGTGGTCACATCGCACACACAGGCTGAGTATTGTAATACCACAGATAGGCACGTATTAGTGAAAACCAGGCAGTAGGCTGCATATTTAGGAGCTTTTAGAAAGTGAGTGAGTGCGGATGGAGACTTGTGGTCTGAAACTGGAAGTGCTAGTGGGAGACTGAGCTTCAAAAGGAGGCACACCCACGTAATGGGAAGTTGCACACGGACAACGCAGTTAAAAAACAGGGCGAAAGAAAGAGCGACAGGGAACATTTGCAGTTTGACATGCCCTCCTTGTCATCGACCGCGATGCACAGCACGCACTTGCCGGCTAAGAATCTCTCAGAGCAAAAATGACACTATTACAATAAAGTGTTTACCTAACCTGCACTGGTGTGGGTTTACAGCCATAATGAACTTCAACTTCCACGTTTTCGGTCCCGTTTCTCTTTTACTGCCCCCCCCTCCTCTCCCTCCTCCCGTTTTAACCCTCACCCTCATTCTCAAATTCTCAAACACCACACACAAGACACACAAACACAGAGGACGCTGCAACAGGTAGCTAGAATACACACACTCTATTATGCATAGTAGCTGTTGATGCAGACATACAGGCAAGCAAGAGGAAGAGCAAGAGCACCTAGGTTAGCACTGTTGAAGTGTCAACTCCACTTACTGTTCACAACCCGAGCCAACAGACTCTAAATTAATTCCCTCTTGCGATACGGCCAGCACTTCCCCATCAAACAACCATCATCGGTGCCGTGGCTAAGTGCTCGGCTTTTGCCATGCGATAATTTCTAAGCGGACAAGACCACTAATGCAGCTTCTACAACCACAACAATATTGCACATATGAATCCTGTAATCTACTGTGATTTCTTCACAAAGCACGAGGTTACTGGAGTGTAATGCTGGCACACGAGATAGGTGGAAAAAATGAAACATCAGTGCTCGACACACTTTCAAAAGCAACGTCTGCACACTTCTTTGGAGATGCGAGCTGGTAGTTATGTTCTTAGGCACAGAAAGAGACACTGATGTCGAGGTTGACTGTCTTTGGTGTTTGGCGGTGTTATGTCTGAGGTGGAGGTGCTTCTCCGATGATAAATGGCGAAACTTGCAAAGACAGATGGAAATCACTTGAACTCTAAATGCAGGTAAAAAAAACAACAACAGGACATATAGACATATAGGCAACATGTCAGTCATTGAATTTGGATGGAAGAAGAATAAAAAAAATATTCCACAGAGAACAGCTGCTATCAAAAAGAGCTCATATTTGGTTTTGTCTGTGTGGCGAAGGATTCTGGGAATGGCACGACGGCGGCTTCGTCCACCGGGCTTCGGATTCCGGAAGAAGCGGTGTCATCTGGAAAGAGGAAGGATCTCAAACAGGCAACGGAAAAAACAAAGAGTGCATTAGCAGAGATTTCGGTAAGGCAGGGTGTGGAGAGAAGTCCTCTGCTCTCATGCTCCTCTCACTTTTCTTGGGTTACGAAAACACGGTGCTGCGCTGGTTCATCTCCCCGACCTTCTCGAAGAACATGAAGTCCTGCGAGGAGACGACAAAGACGGAAAAGATCAACACTGTGAAGTTCCTTGCAGATTCTACAGTTCACTGACAAAACACAAACAACAGACTCAGGCAGCAGGATCCAAAAGTCATTCAAAAGGTTTATAACAGTGCCCGACCGATATATATCCTTTGGCCAATATCATCAGCCGATAGTGGCCTGTCACAGGTAGAGGTTTGCTAAATATCGCTGCAAAGTTAAGCTAAAATTTGGCAAGGGGAAAATGGCATAGTCAGTTTCAAAGGGGTCCCTTGACCTCTGACCTCAAGATGTCTGAATGACAAGGGATTCTACAGGCGCTCCTGTGCAGACATGAACACTTTATGTTAATCCCAAGCAGTTTGGCGCAAACCCTGTGCAGGTTTTTGTGTGCAGTACAAATGTGTTACTCATTTCTGCCTCTGGTGAAATGGTGTATTTCTACACACTGGAGCCCAAACAGTCTGCATACATTGGGTTTGACTGGAAAGCTGTTTCATTGCGGTAAGACCATTTTTTAAAAACTTTTTCATTTAGCTATTTATTTATTCTTTAACTTCTCAGTATTCATTTCTAGAAGTGGTTGACAATGTATAATAATGTTCAATACTCTTTAATATAGTCATTTGTTTAAGGAAGCAGCCTTGGCATAGTCATATCAGTGTAAAATCCACAATCCACAGGTTTTATGTCATTCCAGCTCAGAAATTCACTATACTGGCTGCCATAGTGGTAATCAGGTTGGGGTTAGGGTGATAATCCATATTGGTCTCAAAAATCCCGTATCAATCGGGCACTGGTTTGTAAGAATGACGTATGAACTTACGATGAGGAAGCAGGCTCCCATGAGCACGGCCTTCATCTTGACGTCCATGTCCAGCGGGAACTGGATGCCGAAGTTGTCCGTGTCTGTGAAGACCTCCTTCAGGAGGCCGCTCCACTGCTTGCTGATGCGACCGATGGGTTTGCCACCACTCTTCCCCTTCAGCTGCAGACAAATCATAACAAGAGAAACCTTAAGACTTGCTGACCGTTTGTTTTATAGATACAGGGACTCTTGGTCTTCTCTTGTTATCTAAACAGAGGAAAAAAGAACAGTGTGTGACACGACTTCCTGTCTGGACTGTCCCTGTTCACTTGTGGAGCACAAAGCCCAGCCACAGCTTTCTCCAAAAACAACAACCAAGGTGACTGAACCAATTACCATCTACTGAAGATCACAGGTTCTCAAAATGGGAGACCACAAAAAGTTTTAGGGGCGGCTAAGGAGGTGAACAAGATAGTTCTGAAGGATTTCTAATAAACTGATTTTATTTTATTAGTTATCAACAGGAAACGATGCTGGAGAATAGCCTAAATATTTGCCATTTGGTTAAAGTGGAGCTACAGAAATAGGTCTAGGGATTTTTAACAAGTTTTTTATACTTTTCCAGAGTAAAACAAACTCGGCCCTTTTCATGCATTTCTGTGCTATGTAGTGTTGTGTCGAACATTAATAGTAGGATAGCGTACGCCACATTCACATCTTCATTGGATTTATAGGATGATTTGGAGGTTCCCACTTCCAGGTTTGCAAATTTAGATCATAAAAAAAATAAAATAAAATATTTGCATTCATATGTTTGACCAGCTTTGACCAGCAAGCCAGCTTGGGGACTACAAGTCCATGTGGAAAACAATAAAGTTAAGAAAATAATAAATAAAAAATTCTTCTCATTCACAGAGAACAGTGGGCTTTTGGACATCCCAACGGGGCCAATTCATGTTACATCCAGATTCAGACGACTTGGCTGCATGAGTCAGGTAGGGTGTTGTTGCGCACATCCTGCTGGGAAACTGGAATATACAATATCAACTCATCAGCCAACTTGCTGAGTGTCTATGGGATCAAATGCCGGCTACATGGTGAACAAGACATCAGGGAACTGAGCGCTTCTGAAGGGAGGGAGGGATGAGGGGCTTTATCTAGGCTTTTTCCGGGGGAAGGCCCACAGTGTCAGACACTGAAAACCTCTGGCCTAGATTAAAGTCCACTGCATGAACTGACTGACTTGTAAAGGGGCAACAGTATCTCCACAAGCCTCACTGTACTACTCAGCAAAGGAGAGCTGTAATCCTGATTTTGCTTTTGCTGTGGTTTGAACGGGGCATGAAGGATGGATTTGTCACTCAATTTGCATCGCTGAACCACAGCTTCTCGGGCCGGCGCGACAATACCTCAAAATTGACGTCCCCGCAGCAGTTGCAGGCGAAGCAGGGCCCCTCCAGCTTCATCACCGTCTCTTTGTTGGCTCCCTGGATGGAGAAAACCGGCACACACGGGTGCCAGTCCTGTTTGACATAGCCTATGGTGGTGCCGGGCGGCGCTTGGACCTCCATCTTTGGGGGTGACAAACACAGGTGCATGCACAAGTTAACACGGCGCGACACAAAAATAGAAGATCATTCCAGCTCGTTAAAATCTGCCTCTTTCCCCCGACACTGTGGCTATAAATAAAGCATCACGGGGTTACGTGGCGTGTCAGCAGGGATGAGTGATAAGTGAGCCAAAGAGTGCCTGATTGTGGCATGGCATAACAAAGGTAATATGTTTCACATGGCTCCCGTCCGGCCAGTAAACACAGCGATGCTCTCTGTGGGAACGTAAAGAGGGTAGGGGCTTGGGCTCGGGCCCATGGGAACGCACTGTAGCCAGGCTGCCGACAGTGTGACTGAACACAGACAGAGAGAGAGAGAGAGAGCGAGAGAGAGAGAGAGGGGTCTCAGAGGTGGAGGGATGGCACAGGATCAGGGGAGTCTAGGAGATCATTTGGACGGACAAAGAGCCATTCTCAGTCTTAACAACAGCCTGCTGCACAAAGCCAGAGCTAAAGGCACTTGGAAATTAGTCACCATGACTCCACAGGATTTCATTCTGACACAATGCAGATGATTTCACCGAGCACTTCCTCTTCTTTCTCTCTCCTTTCCCCTCCTCTCCAAAAACCTTACCAGATTTGCATGGCTCATGGTTGAGCCGTCATCACTGGTGTGAGGTATAGTGCCCTTTAAAGGGTTGGGATCACAGAAAACAGGCTTGTCTTTGTCTTTTAATGGGTGCTGCATTATAGGAATGCTATTTCAATTACATTATAAGATGGTGTTGATACTCCTTGGTATTTCATCAAGTCCCAACGAGCCTAATCCATCCTCAGGCAGCACACTTTTCATTTGGAACGATGTCTTTTTTGAGGCCGGTATGATATCCAAAATCTTTCCAACTATAACAACTGAACCCAAAATATTATTTTTTGCAAGAATCAGGACACAAAAGCAGGCGCAAAACAGTTTCAGATTTTCACTCAGAGCTGTCTTAAGATAACTGACTGTTTTCTGAACAAAAGACTACGGTTGTTCTCTTCTTTTACTAAGTTGACAGTTGAAAGACAAAAAGTTGTTCATAGCAAATGCAGCAACTCTTCCAAACTCATAAACACCAGTCACTTTGGAACTGTGTCCATTATTGCTGTCTGTCTGCATGTCGTGTGTTTTTACTCATAAAGTTTTGTTATTTATTGTGATGTGTTTTTTAACCAACTTGTTGAAGCCAAAGGCATATTTCCATTCAGTTATCATTATTATTATTAATAATCACACACAAAATTCATTAGAGACAAAACAGTATAGCAGCAGAAATACTTTTCAGCCGATATTGATAATGATATTTAAAAATTATAGCAGTAGTTTGCCTGGTGCTGTGTGACGGACTCTGTAGCTTTGTCTCAAAAAGCACTCTAAAAATAACGTTTACCATGTCATTATCTTTAACACGATATGATTAACTGTCTAAGGAACAGGGTGATAAAACTGAACTGTGCCCACACTGCAATAAATAGTTTGATCTCCAGAGTTCAAACCGATATAGTTAAATATTAACGACAGTGACAATAACCCAGTTATTGCTGAACACCAGCATTATGACCCTTAAGTCAAACATTAATGTCCAGATAACGAGGATTGTTTACCCATGAGCACTTGTGGTGAATTCTCAGGGCGGGTTTGGCATTGAATACGCTACAAATTTGGTGCATTATTCATGTCGCATTGCTAAATCGATATGAGGTGGCTCAGGATTGCTTTTGACACACACTGACTCTCCCACACGTTACGCACTGTCACTTGACTCCCTCTTTTACTCAATCAATCACTCCAACACCCACACCCACACACGCCCACACACACCTCTTGCAGGCAGCAGGGACACCAGCAGGAGACGCAGCGGAAGGGCCGTATGAGGCGGATGACCTCCCTGTCCATGTTGTCCTTGATCTTCATGTCGAAGCTGCGCAGGGAGCCGCAGCAGTTCCTGGTGCAGCAGTCGTTCTTCTCCTTGGCCTTGTAGATCTTCTGGCCCAGGCTGTTTTTGATTTCGTACTGGTTGTTGGTCTCAAACCCGATGAACGCTGAGTGGAAGGAGGTGGGCGAGGGGAAGGGAGAAGAATGAGGGGAAGCAAGTAAGGGAAACATTGAAAGGGAAAAAGGGTGAAAACGGTGGGGAAAGAGAAGAGGGAAGTGGATGTGGAAGAGAAGAGGTCACTCTCTGGTTATGATTTATTAATGAGGCTGCTGGAGCTAGCCAAGAGCAGCAAAGACAAATTCCCCTCTGGTAGTTTGTTGTTTACAAAGTGGTCTGAGGAAATGAAGACGGATGGAGTAGAGGGTTTTACCTTCTAGAAGCTCGACTTTCTGGTGGATCAGAATCTGGTCAATCTAAAACATGAGAGAAAGGAAAGTGAGAGAGAGAAAAACAGTGCAACCATATCATACCTATAACACAAGTTATTAACAAGTCATCTTTCTTAAAACAATCCGCCAACAGAGAGAGTTTCACTTTTTACAAGAATTTGTCACTGTGCCTGTGATAGTAGTGGAGAGAGGTGATTTGTTGGGGTAGGCTTTCATCCTACTACAAAACTGAGCAGACTTTGATCTTTGTACCTGTGTTAGATACTCAAGCCCAGGTGGAACCCCAACAGGAACCACTGCTGGAGCTGCGGCCGGAGCCGGGGAGATCCCACCTGGAGCCCCTCCGTACTCCTGCCCCGGCCCCTGGCCTGGAGCCGGGCCCTGGCCCACCGGCCCTGGCTGGTACATGACGGGCTGTCCCGGAGAAGGCTGGGGCTGGTAGCCCACACTGAAGCCAGGCGGTGGGGCAGCTTGGCCGGGGTCCCCGTACCCGCCCTGGGGATTTGGGTACGGTGCCATGGAGTAGCCGCCACCCTGGGGCATGGGGTAGGGTGCCTGGTTGGGCGAACCTGGGTAAACTGGGAAAAAGGCCGGGATTTCACCTCAAACATCATCCATGCAATGTAGCACCTCAACATCTGTTGACTTAAGAGGATGACTTTTATTTGGCTTTCTATGAATAATTAACAGACTGCTCATCATAATGAATATATACTAACCACGATCAACTTTATCCTGGACTCAAAAGGAGGTCCATTGTTTCAACGTCCAGTGTGATGGATGATTTCACCATCTAATCTCATATCTTGATTGAATAACTCGGTCTTTTACATGCTGAGTTTCATTTTTGCATACTAGATAGCAGCACCATTATGCAGGAACAAGTGGAAACACCCTGGGGCCAGTGATGCACCACATGTTATAGTTACCGGAAGCTGGCTTTACTTGTGAGTGTGAAAATGTGCACACATGCCACCAGTCACGTGTGGTGTTTGGTTTCTCAGCAGTGGTAGAAGGTGTGTGAGAATGTGCCAACTGGTCAGTTCTTCTGCTTCTGAGTCTGTCTATTTAATATGACATTTAGTAGCAGCCAAAGTGTTTTTCCTGTTTGAAGCCATGGTCAAAGGTCTTTTGAGCAAGTTATATGTGCACAGACACAGTGGTCTGCAATTTGATGACAGCTAACAACAGAGGAGACATCAGCCAAACTGTTACAAACAAAAACTTTAAAACATTAGCTTAAAAAATAGGTCATAATGCAAACACACTGTAATTCACTGAGCTAACAGATGGTGTGTTGGAGTTGAATGTTAAAGGGGATCCAGGTCAATTAGAGAACACTGAATCTCTCAGAGTCATTCAGAAAGAGTTTGAAGAGGCCAGTGGTATTATGACGACCGCAGAGAATAAACTTCAGTGTTTCTGTAACACCATCTAATTTCACTGATTGGAGCACCCTGACTGTCATGTGCTCTTAACCGGACATCTACAGGATGATACCAAAACACAAATCCGCTTTCAGACGGAGCCGTTTGGACGATGCTGTGGCCAAAAGTCTGAATGAGATTCATAGTAATGACCCATCCTCTCTCTTCGCCAGAGCTACACCGGCCAAGCCCACCCACGCCAATCAACTCAACCAAGACGACGCATTGAGTTTTTAACCTCTACACTCTGTAAGTCCCATTGGTGGATTTGTTGCTTTGTTAAAACCTACAGAACAGCAAACATGCCCTGCTGAATGACAGAGGAGTGTGTATGAAATGACACACGAGACATCGATCTATAATCAGGACTTTTCTTTCACCTGTCATTGTGCGCACACGCTATAACAACAATTTCCATGACACAATCCAGCCGGGAAGCCATCAGTCTTTGTGGCTTATGCGTATTTGCTTATGGCACCGCTGGCAACTTGACTCTGAGCTCACCAAACAGGTTTTTTGTGAGCTGGGTACAACAGCGCAACAATTGCCCGTATCATCCCTGCTAACCTGTTTTGGAGGTCATTTGACTGCTTGGTAATGTCAGTCGAGCCTCACCGGGCTTTCTCAATTGAGGCTGTAAGCATTCTCACTGTTGTACAGCAAAAAGAGTGTCATAAAGACTTTCCTCAATTCCTAAATCACGTTTCTGATATGAATGCCAAAATGCATCACATGCCTGAAGCGAAAAAGAGGTCGTCCCTTCAACTCTGGGATACACTGTTCCACCCTCTTTCCGCATTCCTTCTCTCACGGCCAGGAAACAAAAAAATGAACCAATGTTTCCCTTCTCTCGGGCTGCAGAAAATCAGGGATGGTAAAATCAGGCATGTTTTCACTTCAGTTTCCATGCAAACATTTGAGGAATTCCTCTCATATTTTGCCACTTCGGGGAGGATAATGTTCCCTTTGTCGGCTTGGAGACTCCGGGGGCGTGCCGAGGTATTCACTCCCCGTGTACCAATGCTCACGGGAGGGCGTGCCAGGGAAAATATTGTGGAGAGTTTTGAGATGAAATCCATTTCATTAAGTCCTCAGGATGTGACGTGGCAAAAAGTGATCAGTGGAAGTTCTTGAGAAAGGAGCGCAAGATAAATTAGGCTTGTGGAGGATAAGCACACAGCAGTCAGGGCCGACATATTGAACAACTTAGTAAAATCACTCTCAGTCCATGTTTCAAGATAAGTACATAAACATTGAGGCACACCATTTCAAAATGATCATCTGACATCATTTAGAACAGTTTAAGTGGAGCTACTATTGCCAAGACCTGATTTTTTTTTATAGCATCCCATAATAGTTAACAACACTGTGGTGGAAAAGTCATGTTATCAGAAAACACTTCAGTTAAAAAAAAACTGTATTGGACAGCGACTTTGCTCTTTAAAGCCCATCTATAATTGCAGCATAGCACAGATGATTGTCCAATTTGCAAGTTATTATTATCTAAGCTTTTGATCCCAGGACTGACACGATGTGACAACTGCATCCCCCAGTGTCAGCCAGCCGCGCACTTTGACTTAAAACGAGTTACGAAAGCTCCTGAAAAGCTTATTTCCAATGCAGAATCAACAGGTCAACAACACTGATCTGGATCAGGGACAAAGGTAGTGGTATATTCCCCTCCCTAGCCAGAGCATAAAGCCACTTACCAGGAGCAGACATGGTGAATGTTTAGCTGAGACTTGTCTGGACGCAGAATGAAAGGAGGTCACGCTTCCTTATCCCCTCCCAGGGTCTCTATGGGAATCAGGAGGAATGAGAGGAGGAGGAGGGAGGGGGTATAAAAACAAGAACATGATGAGGGGAGGAGACAGGAGGGGAGTTGCAGAGAGAGAGAGAGAGAGCAAAGAGACGAAAAGACGATTTGAAGAGTGCAAAAAGCATTACACATTACCCAGATCATGCAGTCATGCCACTAAGCTGTGCCTCGACTCAGGTTTATGTATGTTTACAACCCGCACAAGGAAAGTCCACAAGTCCAGCGTGCCCTCACACTGGGAAAACACGGCAAATTGGTCACACAATGGAAACTTAACGGAGAGCAAAACGCTCTTTTGTTCCCGCTGCTTCGTGCTGGAGGAGCTGGGTGGGATGCATGGAAAGTGAAGTGGGTGTGGTGCGTCTCAGCGGTGAGGCAGAGGTCAGCCTTTTTTTTCCACAAGACCCCACTGAAAAGTCCTGTCTTCTTTAGCCTGAATTGATATGCAGTGGGTTTATTCTTCAACAAAGTGGTGTTGAAATGGCTCAACCTGCCTGTATTTCCAGTATAGGACAGGGTGAACCTTAAGGGGTTAAATCCAGAGCCTTAATAGGATCACTGCCATTTCATTTTAACCTCTTCAGCCCTGACACAGTAATGGGTGGGTTTGTCAGTGCAAGTGTAACCGGAGCAGCCACGCTCTGTCCAAACCCACATAACTTCACTTTAAAGTCTATCCCAGTTCCCAAAAATACCAAATCTGTCCCGTTGAATTACAGGGAAATGTGCATAAAATGATGCCAAACTCATTTGAATATTTCCTATTTGATGTCATGCTGCAGCCATAAAACAATGGCCTCTCTGGTTGAAATACTTCACTCAGCATCAGTGTGATGTGGCTTCAGTGAGGCGTTGCAGCCCGCAGATACAGACACTGCAGTACAAGCTGCAAAACAGTGTCTTTTCTAACTCTGAAGGCAAATTTAACGGAGAATCAGAGCTGAAGGAGTTAAAGTGCCCCCTCCTCCTGCTTCTTCTTCTTCTTCCTCTCTAACACACACACACACACACACTCACTCACACACACACAGTTGTGGCTTGCAAAACAACCTGCTTGATTAGTCAACACACACACAAAAAAAACCGATACGACACATGAGAAACCATCCTACCTCTCGTCTTGCCGGACGCTCCCTCACTTCAGTAAACAAAAAACAATAATAATTGTTATAATTATTGATAAAGCGGCAGTAAACGGTGTGAAAACCTCAGCGGTGGAGCCGAGGAGGCGCCTTCTCACGCAGCAGACCTGCCTGCCCACTGTCACTCCTCCCTGCTGACACTTTTTGTTTTTTTCCTCATAAAAATGCTCTCCACCCTCTCTGGCTCATGACGGCTGACGAAGCTTCCGTTTAAACTAACATGCTGCAGAAAAAACGCCAAATTTAGTCAAGAGCTCACCAGCGGCTAGCAGAAACAGTCCACCACGGGCCTGGTGTGTGTTTACTAAATTGCACATATGCTCTTTTTTTTTCTTTTCATTTTTACAGTGCAATGTGCGGCAGAGGAAGACTCCACAGCCCGCACATGTGTACGTACTTTGCGCAGATAAGCTGGCGGCAGGTCGTTGCTCTGCTGCGATATGATTCATATTTATCTTTTTGTCACGTGTCAGCCGCTCCCGGTCATGTGAGTCGTGCGTTTTTGGAGCGACAGCGCCAGACGAGCTGCATGAGAGGCAATAATTTCGTTATTTAGCCTTTATAATTTATGGTTTTTGTCGGTGAATGCAGAGGGAGGGTTTTTTTTTTTTAAGCGGAGGTAAGCACGGTGTTCAACCAGCAGAGGGCCCCACCGGTTCAACAATGACAAGGACCAATCCAGTATAAACTCACTCTAAACTAAAGCAAAAAAATACAAAAAAAAGTAAACCAAAATACCACCAAACCAAAGCAAAATACAAAAAAATACCACTTCTAATAATGTTAATCTAAACTATGCTCAACCTAAACACCAGCAACTGAAATAATCTCAAACTCAATACTAGTTAACACCAAATTCTAGGTGAAATCTACCATATAACTAAAGCTAAATGAAGTTAAACCAATTTAACTCACTTTGTGTCGAGTGGCCTGTGCGAACTGCAGCAACTGTACAAAAACAAATGATGTGACAACCCAACTGGATCCATTCAAATCAAAACAAAACAAATGCTATCGAAATCAAACCAAAACAACTGACCAAAACAGAACAGTTAAACTAAACTGAATTGGAATGAAAAAAAAAAAGAAAGAAGCAAAATGATCTAAATGGGAAACAAAAATCAAAGGAAAAAAATAAATAAAAAGCTAAAAAGTATAAGTAAAATATCTATATGCTACACCAAAGTAAAAGCTAACGTTAAAAAAGGTTTTTAAGACTTGGATCCTCATTTTTCTGGAGTCTCTTGCTTGGAAAAGACCAGTTCATGTATTCAGCTCTTATTGAAGAACAACTCATGTTTTTACTGTAGTTACACAAACTTAAGAAAGATATTGATTTTTGGAAGTGTAAATGTGATTAAAATGTCATCACTCCCCTGGTTTCTGTATTTGTTTCAAAATATTCAAATTAAGCTTTTGTTGTCATAAAAAAAACTTTTAAAAATGACATTTGTTAAAAAAAAAATGGCATTATTACTGAATTTCAAAAAAAAAAAAAAAACGTAATTCCGTAATATTGCCATTTGTTTTGGGCTATAAAACCCACTGTATCTCCAAGACTCCTTTCCAAAATCTAAGAAACTGGGAGGTTTATCCGCTACAGTGTCCAAACATTATTACTGGGCAGCCAATGGCAGAGCCGTGATTTAGGATCAAGATCAGTTCCCCCACACAAGTGACGTGTGAGCTCTCTGACTGGACCTCAGATAGTCTCCAGTTGCTGTGAACAATCTCTCTCAATCTCTTCTGTCTTCCACTCAGGACTATCCACTGCATCTGGTGGACAGTAGTTTGGTCCTGAAAAACTCAATTAAAACTTTGAAACAAATTAAAAAGTCGCTCCAAGCGCCTGTATATTCTCCTGTTTGCTTCAATCACAATTTTATTCCATCCCAATCTGATCAAGCCTTTCCTTACTGGAAGGATAAAGGTCTGACAACCATCGCAGACTTGGCAAAAGAAACTTTCTCTTTTCCTCATGCTCATTTTTTTCATTACTTACTGGTCTGACATTTTGTTGAGAATAAAAAAAAAAAAATGAAAAAAGAAATGAAAACCCTACAGTAAAATGTATGATTTGCACCTATGACCTGATGCACTTGGCCTTGTTTGGCTGTTCTGAACACGACACTGTTCAGGTTGGTCTCAGGGATACAACCTGAGAGGCTTCAAAGCAACATACATCGTTTTCATAAAACATACATGAAAAATTTGAGAGCACTGTTGGTCCAGTTAATGTGATTAAAGTCCCTGTTGCATGATATCTAGTTTTGCTATTCTTTGCCATATGCTTTCTCTTTAATAAAGGCTCAAACTTTGATGGAGTTATGTATTTCTAGTCTGGCTTTTCCCCGCCTTTCCTTTTCTTTTTGGGGTTGTTTATTTGAATTTAGTTTAATTTTAAATGGCTTTTTATCTTTTTGTAAGGAGAGTGTGCCTTGGTTCTCTGCTTCCAGCCTCGAGCCAGGCAGCACTCCCCTCCTGTGTAATCTAATCTAATCTTGCACATCTCGGCACATCTCTTCCTCACATCGGTCGCTCTTAACCAGTCAACGAGCCCCTGGAGCCAGACGTACTGTGACGATTTGTGAAAACCAACCAAGTCGACTGCATTGGCCAGGTGAATCACAGACTTTCCAGTGGGAGACCACAGGTTTAGCGAGAGTGGTGTTAGTTTTTAGCTAACATTAGCAAGCAATGATATCGAATGTTATGTTTTCCTAACCCTAAATATGACCTTTTCCTAACCTTAACCATGACAATGAACATTTTTCTAACTTTAACCACTGCAGCCTTCAAATGGGGTTGTGTTTACCATGTTCATGAGAAGAGTCAGCCCAATATCAAGGCCACCAGTCTGTAACAGAGCCGCCGGTCCACCAGAGGAAAGCTGTCAGAGTGACGATGTGTGTCGCTGAGGTGTGAAAAACACACACCTGTATGAAGAGCAGTAACATCACATAGTGTGAAGAGAGCGACAGCGTCCACGTAGGGAGGAATGTGGGGGGCGGGGGAGTCAAACACACGAGGCCGGAGCTCCACATCCAAGCAAAATTTGTTTTTAGTGTGTTTGCTGATGTTTGCTAACATTGCTAGCTTAAGTGTCCTAAGCTTAACCTTAACCTAACCCTAACCATAACCTCACCTTACCCAAGTGTTTTAGCTAAAGAGATAAGAGGTTAATGATAATATGATTCGCTAATGCTAAGAAGCTGTTGAGCTAACAACTAGCTAACGTTCAATTATGTTCGTGTGGTTGTGACGCCTTACAAA
>OMLB01053710.1:0-12296 GCA_900302555.1 Myripristis jacobus
TGTGTGTGTGTGTGTGTGTGTGTGTGTGTGTGTGTGTGTGTGTGTGTTGAGGAAAAGGGTGGGGAGTCATGTAGTTGCTGTGGGTATACATGGTTTACCTCCACCACCAATCAGATCACTAGGACGGAGCAATATTACTTTTATGAGAGGTATACTTTCACCCCTCACAGAAAAAAGTAAATGAAATAAAGCTCAGAGCCCAGGGGAAAAAAAGAAGAGGAAAGTGGTAAATCCTGAAGGAGAAAATACTCCACGTTACGCAGAATACAAAAAGGTCTCATTACCCCTTAATATCTAACAGCAACTAGTCGTTTTCATCCACGCCCTTGTCTTGCTTACATTTAAAGCAACTTGTCGAGTAATTTCATTTTGTTTTTTTGTTTGTTTGTTTTTTGCAGACCTCAGACATCGCCCACATATATGTACATATACATATACATCCTCCACTGCATGTCTCCCTCTTGTTTCTTTTAACCTGTGGGAGAAGAACATAACATGAGACATAACTTTTATTAGTATTTAATTAGTATTCACAATGATTAGTTGTAAGAGTAAAATAACATATTTCTCTCCTAACAGTTGTCTCAAACGCTACAGGCGCAGATATGCTGCCTTTAAGTGCTCCTCGAAAGCTAGGCCACTTATGAATGTAATTAGTCGTACGTTCAAGTGCTCTTGGTCCGATATAGTCTGATATGAAGTGGAGACTGTGACACACACACACACACACACACACACACACACACACACACACACACACACACACACACAGAGGAGCGTCGTAATCATAATCTACCATCATTCGCTCTGCTATACGAGATACACCAAAGACAATTTGTGTTATAGTGACAATGTAATGAGTGTGTCTATGCTAATTACAAAAAGCACAAATTCATAAAGACTGTGAAAAAAAGTTTTATCTCCGACATTATAAGTACATTCAGCGTGCATGCAATCGGTCTAAACAAACCTTAAATGTTTTAACAATGTGTATTAGCAGCACCAGATCATATATGTAACTTCCATATCTTAAAAGTCAGATCTTGGAAACTTGGGTGTCATATAGCCTCTTTCTAACTAAACATCGTTCGTACGCTCAACGTAAAAAGTGACATTTCCGACAGTCTTTGAAATCAGCAAGTGTTGAATTCCCTCCACTGGAGGGGCCTCGTGACGTCACTGACTGCTGCGCACTTCCTCTAGAGTTCAGTATAACGTTTTGTGTATAGCTACCGCTTCGCCCATTAGGATAAAATAGCGTGCAAAAACAGCCATACATCAGCTGAAATGATTAAGACGGAGAGGATTTTGCACTTGAAGAGCTTCCGGGGGCGGAAGGTTCGAGTTGTCCGAGAACATTATTTGAGAGAGGAGGTTCCCTGCTACAGCGCCGTGTGTCAGGCAGGCTGTGTCAACGGTAATGTCACTTCCAAACAAAGAGCTGCGACACACAGAAAACCCATTCATTCACTCATGTCTGCCTGGCGAAATACATATTCTGTAACGCAACAGGTACATGTTAGCACAGAGTAACTGACTTAACCTAGCCTAGCCGAACTAACCGTAGTTGACTGTTAACGTTAGTTGCCAGAGGTAAGAGCCCGTGGCAACTGCATCGCCAAAATAGACTGCAAAACTGCATGTGGAAAACTGGAGGCTGGATGTGTGTCAACTTTAACTAACATTTCGTAGCACACACTACATGATGGAGGTGTGGGTAAATGGAGTAGAAACTATTTATAATACTGCATTACCTTTCTGATGAAGACATTCAAAATGCCCAAGTGATAGTAATAGTATGTATATATCATTTGACAGAAAATTAATTTGCAGTTTTGAACCGCTGTTCCTTGGAATGGCTTTAAGTAGGCACTGGAAACCGCAATACAGATAACATTAAACAATACAAACACATTAAAAGTATAAATGAGATACATGATATATTCAGATGAATTTGCAATCACTCTGCTATTAGAGTTAAGATAGATAGATAGATAGATAGATTTACTTTATTGATCCCAAACTGGGAAATTCTTAAGAATTTTTAATTAATTCTTAATTCTTAAGAATGACAAAATTATGCTTGGAAATGAACAGTGAGCTTAAAGATGAATGTCATGTTTCCCTCTTCCGTCACAATACTGTCACAAATCCAATTGCTTGCAGCAGTCAAAACCACTGTTGATGAGCTGTTCGTAACTTCCCCATCAGATGGCAAGGTGCTGTCAGGAGAGCTGACCCATTATGTGGTGCCAGATGCCAGTGTGGTGGCCGACTACCTGGAGGTCCTGGAGTTAAGGGAGCTGCAGGGTATTGTCTTCACCCAGACTGCCTGCCAGGCTGTGCAGCACAACAAAGGACGCAGGTACTAGGACATCTACAGGCTATACACCAACAATATATATATATATGTATATAGTATAATCTAGGTTTGTTATCATATAGGACGTCCATAGACAGTCCTTTAGCCTTGCTCTCCGTTTTAGATTATATGATCTAATACTAGTTGGTCAGTTAGGATTATTTTTTTCTATTAGCGACGACAAAAGCGTTGGCTACAGGCATCACTATATCATGCTATGGTCAAGACCTTTCATCCTGAAAGCTTATTTTACATTTAACCTTTAATGAAAACTTACTTGCAGTGGTGGGTAAAAAGTGCACAGAGGTCGACCTTATTATCTCAAAGCTATGCTGATCAAGCTAAATGAGGTCCAGCCCGTGAATTTAAATGTCTCTCTCGCACAAACGCACAACAGAGTTTTTGACAAACTTGATGAATAGTGTAAATAAGGAGTCCCATGTGACCCTCGGCAGTTTATTTTTTATTCCTGCTTATGCTGCCATTCTGAAATGTTGCGTCATTAATATGAGACTTCACTCTTGTATCTGGTACAACATATGCTGATGCCCCACGGTGTGAGTAATTGCAGATCTCTGTGTACTTCAACTCACAGGGCACCCACAGGATGAACTGTGTCAGGGTGTGTGTTTGTGATGAGTTTTCCTTACAGGCAAGGCGTTTTTGTCAACCGGAGGTTTTATATTTACCAGTAACTCTCACCATCAGCATCAGCCCTCATCTTACACATTAAAAGTAAAATGGACTCTAATGCTCTTCCTCACTGTAAAAACACATATTGGTATGGGTATTGGAACGTGGCTGTGATCATAGACATGCGCCCATGTTCATGAGCTAGTTTGCTAACACGTTGTATTTATATGCCCATATGCCCAGCTTTAATTTTAAACAAAACCTCCAATGCTGGGGTTATTGACACCATTCTGGGAAACATATAAAAACGACATAATGCATTGAACATCACAAATGAAAGCTATCAAGCAGTGTAAGAGTATACACAGGTGGGTGTTTCCTTTTCCTGGATGTGTTTGTGAGCAGGCAGTATAACCGGCTGAGAGGCCTGCTGAAAGACCCCCGTCACAACTGTGTGCTGTTTGCCAACGAATTCCAAGAGTACTCCTACTGTCCCCGGGAGAAGGGAGAGAGCCAGGACAAGTGGCAGACCAAGTCAGTGCTCACTCTCACCCACTGTCCTCACTCTGTGCCTGCCAGAAACATTACATTTAATCCAGTTACACTGACTACTAGGGATGGGTACGATTACTCGAGTACTCGTTGTTGACGTCAGTATTTGAGTAATGTCTTACTATTCGTGCACCTGCTCAGTGTCTTGGTTTTGGCTGCAACTCATTTGGCATCACAAGCACCATGTCAGCCGCGACCAGGAAGAGTGATGTCTGGAAATACTTTGACAAAAAGGACGACGATAGCGTGCAGTGCAAGATGTGTGGCGTTAAACTTGTTCATAAATACCAGCTCGATGCTTAAACACGTGCGCTTAAAGCACAAGGAGAAAACG
Organism: Myripristis jacobus; assembly: GCA_900302555.1. Lineage (NCBI taxonomy): Eukaryota > Metazoa > Chordata > Actinopteri > Holocentriformes > Holocentridae > Myripristis > Myripristis jacobus. The sequence goes on from OMLB01053710.1 coordinate 3,882, forward strand.
GCGGAGACGGCTAACAGACAGCCTCGCATCACATCCTCTGCTAGTCCTGTCAACACCAGCCAACTGCTAGCCCTGTCAGCACAAGCTAACTGCTAGCCCTGTCAGCACACGCTGATGTGATGATACCAGAGCGGAGAAGATTAGATTTATTTGAACTTTGTGTTTATGATTTAGGCTGTTGATTGACAGTTACATGTGAAGCAACACAGAACAGAAACACTAGCGGAACCAATGTTAAGTACAGACCTCCCGTAATTATTTTTTTTACGGTAAAATATATAATTTGCGAGTAATTATTCGTTCATAATGTAATTCGAGTACTCGAATATTGAAATCACTGAAAATGCCCATCCCTACTGACTACACCAACATTTCGTGTCTCAGAAACCCAGGTTGACTTCAATTAAACTGCAAACCCTCACTGTCATGTGATTTTACCACAGACTTGAAGGGAGTAGAAAGGCCTTTTCCATTCAGATAAACATACTAGGATGGTTGGAGCGGCAGCCATTTTTATGTGTATTGTTGCCATGGTACGAGGCTATCTTCCATATTAACCAGCTTGCGGCAGAGCCTCTCTGAGGTGAGAGGGTTTGCAGGAAGAGAGCAGTGGAAAGACATCTGGTCTTTCAGCTGGCGTCTGTTAGCCATGTAAAGTTAACAAATACTTTTCCTGTGTGCTAAAGTTTGGCTTAATCATGACAATTTGTAGCATTTAAGAAGTTATACAAAAAAGGTATGTTTGATGATGCTAAGCTAAGTTTGCTAGTTTGCAGATGTTGACTGAAGGAGCTAAGAGGAGAACCACAATCTTGCTAATGCTATGCTAACCTTGTGTAGCACAGCAGGACTCACAGATTCAATCGTTCATAATTCTTGTAGTAATTTCTGCTGTCAGTACAGCGTAGCTGCACAGCTCTCAAGCGTAACAGATTTTACGGCCCTACTGTTGCCATTTTTTTCTGGATCAGCCAGATATCCATGGCAAACAGCACAATAAACCATTCTACTCCATTCAAGGTCTGTGGATTGTGCCCAAGGGAAACTTACATGAAAAGATATTTTGGTTTGTATTAAAGGCAGAATGAATAGGATTTCTTGTTGCAGTTAGTAGACACAACGTTCAAAGTTGTCCCCTCCCCCTTGGCTAAGCTAATCGCTGACAAAGGGTTTTTGAGTTTTCACCTACCTGTCCAACAGAAAACAGGCCAATAGCACAAGCTCTTCATCTTCATTCTCTCCCTCTGTGCTATTGGATGTCATGCCATCGACCCTGCACTATGTGCTGTTATTTTCTGACAGCTACACACCCACTGCCCAAAAGCTGATGCCCAGAAGAGTCCCAAGCTCAGCAATTCAAGAAAATCCAGGCAGAGGGCAGGGTCTCTGCAGATACACACACCTCTAGTGTCTCACAAGTCATGATGGAGAGGGATTAGTTTTGTATGAGTGTACACATTGTTTATTGTTATGTTTTGTTTTGTTTCTTTTAGGAAAATCCTACTCATTCTGCCTTGAAATATTAAATTATTTTGATGTCCTACCTGAACACAATTCGACAAATAGATTTAAAGTGGCGTGATTGAAACATAATGTTAAAATAATGAGTCATACATTTTTGTATGGTAGAAATTACTAGCGACTGAAAGAACTGAAAATTCATAGCTGGACTCACTGACAGCTTCCAGGCATTACATACTGTACAAATGGTACAGGGCAACAGGCCCTCACACACAAAACACATTATAGAGACTACGCATTTGCTCTGCATATGCATTCACTCTTCCATAGCTGAGCATGCTTCAGCAGTGTGGCCTATGGTGTGAAGCAACCTTACTGCTCTGCCAAAGAGGGTCAATGGTGTGAAATATTATATCTCAGCTATAACTGGCCTACGTCTATATTATTTATAAACATTGAAGCATCATTCCATACAGTGGAATCTGAAATTTGCTTTCCATTGCTAACTTCTACCTTTTTAAAATCTACATGTAGGTATCCATAATGCTCATGCTAATCTAATTTGATAGAAAATATCTAAGATCAGGGCATTTTCAGGCAAGCTGTCTGTCTTATATGTAGTTTGCTTTCAATTGTGAATTACTGTTTTGTGTGTGTGTGTGTATGTATACCTTAGATGTGTGTACAGTGCAGCAGTGTGGTACCATGACCACCTGGCAGGTATGAAGCCTATAGTAATGATCACAGAGGACCAGGCTGCAGTGGCCCAGTACAGCAGCCTCAACGCTGGTGTGTATGTCATCTCCATTCAGGTACATTTCACACTTTACCACTCTAACCACACCAGATTCCTCCTCTGAAACCAGACCACTTCTCTCTGTGCAGCATTTAGGTATGAAGTAATGTCCTATAATGTCCAAGATGTCACAGAGCTTGTGCATCAGCAAGGACAAACTAAATAGATAGATAGATAAAACTTTATTCGTCCCCGAAGGGAAATTCAAATATCCAGTAGCTCATTCAAGACATAAATACAACAACCACACTTCCACTCAGACAGCAGTGCATATTGGTATTGAGATAGACACAGGATAAAATAAATTAAAAATAATAATAATAAATAACTACATATGAGAATGGTAGAGCCAATTTTTGCATTAAAAGGGTATTACCAAAGGCTTAGTTCTACAAAACAAGCACAAAGATTGCAAAACATTTATATATTTGCATTATTAATGTATTTAGTCATGATTTGTGTTGCTCCAATTGGCCTTACTTAATTGTTCACCCATTAAATCCTGAATTTTATTCATGCTACAGTTGCATAGATTACTTAGAGCAAGGCAATGATGGGAAAATACCTGATTCTTTTGCATTGCCATGCTTGGTATATACTACATAACACAGAATTTAGCAGTAGCACACACACACACACACGCACACACACACACACGCACGCACACACTGGACCAACAAGTATTTTCCAACAGTTGAATCCAAAAAATGATGAAAACATATCCTTTCACCACAAAAACACTTTAAAAAGCTGCAATCAAACAGTTATCACGGCATTTTATTTTTTCTAGGCCATTTGATTCTTTTTTAGTGGTACTCACACACCTCCTTCACTTTGAAAACATTCTTTATGTATTTTAACTGTCACATCTAAAACCATGTGTATTTCTAAATTAAAAATCAAACATAAATTTACTAAAACTAAAACAGATATTTATGTTACTAAGACCTGTATTAAGACTTTTATGATTTTTCATACATTTGACTGCCAGCATTCGTGGATTTGGTGCTAATTTTACTGCTTTTGTTGACTTACTTCCACAATATATGATACCAGTGGGGCATACCAGACTAACAAATATTCCCACATATCTGACATGTAATCAACGCTGGGAGGCTGATGTGAATGTGTGTTTACAGTTGGCAGGTCCTATTTTCAGAACATCCAATGAATGCAGCATTATCAGTTTTACTACTTGCCAGTGAGTGCATGCTGGTTCTAAAATGTAGCACCACATTATTACAAGTTTCAGCCAATGGATAATCAGACTCTTGATGTGGGAAGGCCACACTGCAAGTGTTACTGTGATCACTATTTGGATTCAACTTTTAGAGATTACTGCTTTGGCTCTGTGTGTGTGTGTGTGCTTGCGTGCGTGTGTGTGTGTGTGTGTGTGAGTGTGAGCGTGTGTGTCGTCATCATGAAAGCAAAACTAAGGGACGTAATATCCAGGTTGAACTTAGCTAGATAGATAGATAGATAGATGGAGAGATATAGATAAAGATTGGTCAAAAGTGTTGATGAAGTGACTCACTGGAGCTATGAGAGTTTCTTTAACAGATGAGAAACCATGATGATCCAAAAAAAAGCGTGGCCTGATAGAAATGAGAAGAAAAACTAGCTAGAGTGGCTGCTTAAGTATGAATACTGGAGGATGTCATGATAGCTTGCATTTTACGACTAATTCATTTTAGTTCAATTATAATTCATTATGGTTTCAGATGCAGTAAGTATATAACCAAAATGGCTTCCTTCAGGATTGTGGTTGGAACTATGAGGACCCGTGACACTAAAATTTAGCTCTAATATGAACCTTGCATGTAAAAACTACACTGTAAAAACTTGTGTAATTCTACCCAAGTATCCACATAATTTTTGTACTTAAGTGCTTTACTATGTCGGTAAGATGTGCTCTTGCGTTTCTTTACCTACATATGTGTGTCCCTGTTTTGACCAGGATTATTTGCAGAACTTCTGGCCAGACCTGCAGGCAGCCCATGAGCTGTATAGCTCCATTTCCCAGGCGCTACAAGAAAAAGGGAGCGAGGGCACAGAGAGGGAGTATGCTGAACATCTGCCTTCTGAAGTCCTGGAAGCTGGAATCAAGTCTGGACGATATGTCCAGGTACAAATCCACCGGTCTGGTTTGTGTCCACTCTTTGATATATGCTGTTTATGAGCAAAGAGTAATGCACAGGGCTGTGTTTGCCTCAGAATTTTCTCAGTCATATCACTTTTGTTCAATATGCCGTTCAATAATTTGTTCAATAATTTGGCCACTCAATATGCCGATTCAAGTATTTGTTGCTTTATTTATTTGCAATCAGAAAATGCATTGACACAAGTTTGAATATTGATAGACTGTGTTAAATAAAAATTTTGTGCATGGTAAATCTATAAAATTTATGAAGATAGCTGCATAAAGATATTAATTGCTGTACCATTTGAATTGAACTACCATTTGAAAGTCCACATTAAACAGAACACGGTAACAGAATGCATTGTTACAGTGTGGGTTTGTTGAATCAATGAGACAGAATAATGAGACAGTTTGATTGTCTTGATTGATTGTCTTTTTTTGTAAAGAAAAAAGGGGGGGGGGCTGCTAAATATAAGAATATCCTTCAGTTGAGGAGATTTGTGAAAGATGATTCGACGGGTTGACTTTCAGGGTGCGGAATGTAGATTTGACTTGAAAAAGGAGGAGGACTGAAATTGGCTTCACCTGTGTTTGCCTGTTGAACAGTTTGGAGGAAGCTAGAGAAGGAGCACAGATTGCATTACATGAGTTGGAGGGAAATGATGAAAACTGATTTTGAAGATCACAGATTAGACTGCTGCTAATGATGACCTCATGCTTATCTCATCTCCTAATAATAAAGGCGTCGGATAGGTCTATTCTAGGGTCATGGAGGTGGGAGCTGCCCTGTGTAGCTGCCCTGTCTTAAAAAGTATGCAGTTCATAAATGCCAAGGGCTTGAACCGATGAACCAAGTTTTGAAGTGATAGAAGAGTGATACTCATTCCTCTCACTTGACAAGATGTTTTGGACTGGACTAGAGAATTGGACCTACCTGTCAGTTTCCTCTTTAATCAAAACATATAATATTTTTTCTCTCTATTATCAGGGTATCCTGAATGTCAACAAGCACCGGGCACAGTATGAGGCTTTCATCAGGATGGAGGGCTCCACTAACAAGAACACAGGTGCAAAACAGCAGGGACCAGTGCAACATTTTCTACCATTCATGTTGATTAAGGGCCACTGACTGCAAATTGAGTGCTTCCATTTAAGAAACAATTATTAAGTCTGGCTAACTTTGCAGCCCCAGTAGCTGGATCTTTTTTTCTAACTCAGAGGGCTTATTTGTCTTTAAAGTCACTGGCCTCTCTCTCTCTCTCCCTATTTTCTTCTGTGTCGGTCCTCTTTCTTCTCCCACCATCCTGGCCACCTCAGACCTGAACAGCGACGTGTTGGTGTGTGGTGTTAAGAATCGTAACAGAGCTGTGCACGGAGATGGGGTTGTAGTGGAGTTATTTCCAAAGAGTGAGTGGAGAGGGAAGACCACAGCCCTGACTGAGGGCCAGGGGGAGGAAAAGACTGGAGAGGAGGCCCGGAGTCAGCCCATGCCTACAGGTGGGACACAAAGTCTTTATTTACATGTTTCTATTTTGAACTGATTTACTGTATGTAAGGAGAATGTGAAGCGATTGGAAGTATTACCAAATTATTTACATCTTATTATTTATATCTTTAAGTGAATATATCCATAATAGAGCATCCTGACTCTATTATGGAACTGGTTCCTTTGACAATATCAGCACGTGATACCATAGCAGGGGTTTTCAAACATTTTCATGTCCTGGACCCCCACTTTGACTCACTTTAAGCCCCACACCCCCACTTGTAACAAGTTATTTTGTGCTCGGGGCTGTGATATGAAAATTGTTAAAATATTGTTGTTTTTGTTAATTATGGAATTTTCTAGGTGTCATACTTGACAAAAAAATCCAAAGTGGTGAGGCTAAAACATATGTTAAAATATTTACTTGTCTAGTGAATTAACCTGTTTGAAATCTCAGCAGTGATTTCAGATCAGTGATGCTGGTTCAACATCAGATTTTTTGTGTTTAAATGAGGCTGTGTTCACACACTTTTCACAGTCATTTAGGGCAGTGTTCCTCAACCCAGTCCTCAAGGACCGCCTGTCCTGCAGGTTGTGGTTTCAGCTCTGCTCTTGCACACCTGATCCATTTAAGGCCCACGCATCTTCTTGCACGCCCTGTTCAAGTAGATCATGAAGCCCTTAAATGGATCAGGAGTGAAAGAGCAGAGCTGAAATCAAAACCTGCAGGACAGTTGGTCCTTGAGGACTGGGTTGGGGAACACTGATTTAGGGTGTATTCAGACCTATGGCTTGTTTGCTTATTTGCTCGTTTGCCGATTCAGGGGCTAAATCAGTACAATTGTTGCATTTTTCTTTTTGGTTGTTTGTGTTCACCAGGCAATAGTCTGTATCGGTCCAAAGTTGTAAACAAATGCCATGCGCAGACCAACTGTTCTCTCATTGGTCAGAAATCCTGGAAGGAAAAACCCTGGGAAAAACAGCAACCATGGAACGTCAACAGCATGTGTGGCTCGTTTGTTTTTGTGTGTTTCTATGGTTAATATACCAGTGTTCCGTAAATGAAGAAAATATCCAGTTCTACCAGGAATCCAGACTGCGCATTGAAAATAATGTCCTACTGTATCTACTGAGAAAATGACTTCTTCTTTTGTTGCTTCTTCTTCTGCTGTTTCTTTTTTTTTTTGGGTGACGGTTGGCAACCGAGTGCATTACTGCCCCCCTCTATTGGAGGGTGAACCACAGTTATGAGTCAGTTGTGTCAATTGCTGTGTCGGTTATGTTCTCACTGCAAATGAACCACTCCAGGGCTTGAAAGGAAGCGAGCCGAGACCACCCCTTCTAGGCGATCTCGGTCCGCTTGTTTCATCCCGCATACGAGCACGATTGCTGTGTTCACATATGTCCAAACGAACCAATCTTTGGGGGGAAACGCTCCCTGTTTCGGAACAACTGCTCGAAACAAGACAGGTCTGAATATTAAAATGAAATTATTCCTCACTTTACTGATGATCTGCTGGAAGACCCTCATACCCCACTTTGAAAACCCCTGCACTGGACGTATTAAGCAGTTGATCTCATATTGATAACTGATGACAACAGCATACACCAGCCCTGATAACAGTTGCCTGCAGGCCGTGTTGTGGGGATCCTGCAGAGGAACTGGAGGGACTACGTGGTGACGTTTCCCCCCAGGGAGGAGACGCAGTCCCAGAGCAGGAACTCCCAGCGCATCCTGGTCGTGCCCTGGGACCAGCGCATCCCCAAGATCCGAATTAGCACTCAGCAGGCTGATGCTCTGCAGGTCCAATCCACTTTTTTCTGCTTTGTGATATATTTACTTGCTTGCTTGCTTACTCATTCAGCTACACACTTGCTGACTTGGAAGGAAACATACTAATTAAAAAATTCCCAACATGTTAGCAGCTCTTGGAGGCCAATTGTGCAGCATTTATCCTAGAGACTTACCTTTTTTCAGCTGCATAATGATATCAAGCTTAAATTCAAACTACGGCTAAAAATGTAGTAAATCATATGCTTGATAAAATTTTATTTATTTTTCTATTTTAATATAAAGACCAAGTGTGCATGTTTATAAGGATCAAAATAACTACACTACCAGTCAAAAGTTTGGACACACCTTCTCATTGAATGTTTGTTCTTTATTTTTACTACTTTCTACATTGTAGATACGTACTGAAGACATCAAATATATGAAGCACGATACATGGAATTATGTAGCAAAGAAAAAAATGGTTAAATAACTCTAAATATGTTTTATATTTTAGATTCCTTAAAGTAGCCACCCTTTGCTTTGTTGACAGTGCTGCAAACCCTTCTCTCAATGAGCTTCATGATGTGGTCACCTGAAATGGTTTTCACTTCACAGGTGTGCCTTGTCAGGGTTCATTTGTGGAATTTCTTGCCTTCTTAATGGGGTTGGGACCATCAGTTGTGTTGTGCAGAAGTCAGGTTGGTACACAGCTATAACAGCCCTTTTTGACAACTGTTAGAATTCATATTATGGCAAGA
>OMLB01053717.1:0-12598 GCA_900302555.1 Myripristis jacobus
CCTAAAAGCAACCTAAGACACAACACAATCAGGTATAGAGGAAAGGGTTGGATGCCATACACTTTAGTTAGGTGTTGCTATCTGTTGCCAGGAGATGATATAGCAGGAACATGGCACCTACAAATATGAAAAAAAAACAAACAAACAACAAAAAAAAAACATGGCATACAGGACATTATTTTAACACTGTTGTGATAAAACAAATAAAAGCATAATATGAACACAATTATCTCAAGCAATAAACTGACACATAACCATACACTCATGCATGTCTAAGTGCAGCGGAGCATCAGTGGGGCAGTTAGGGGTTAAGTGATTTACTCTCAGGCACTGTAGCCAAGATTGTCTTGAATGAGTTACCAGAGATAGTAACAGTAATAACAGCCACCCTCTAGGCTCCAGCTTGAACCAGGAACCTTTTAGTCATGTCCACCCTCAGGTTAAAATGCTTTATTTCAAGCAACAATGTTTTTAATTGTGGCGTAAAATAAGTAGGACTCACCAGCATGCAATCAGGAATAAGCAATGGCAGTAGCAGCCAGTCAAATAACATCACCAAATCCCAAATGCAAACAAATTTGTTTTGACACAAATCAGAACTAGAAAGAAATTCAGCCCAGGGAAAGTAAAGCGTTTCAGTAGAAGGAAAAACAAGCTAGATGTGTTGTTGGGGTGAGTCAAAGTCCCTGTCTGGTTGTGCAGGGACAGAGTTTTACTGGTTATCTCGGAAAGGGAGACTGAAGCTATCTGAAAGTGACCCTGTGGCTGGGCAGAAGAAATATATTGGCTACTCACAAAGGAGCTGACTTCAGACAGAGAGTAAAAGAGCTGTCAGCTGAGGGAATGGAGGCCTGATTACTCCTATATACCCACACCTGAGCCTTGCTTGGCCAGATATACACTGTGTAATGCAGATGGATGTGTGAATGCTCACAACCACACACATGTATGAGCAGTGTCTCTTCACCCTATGGCAACCCATGGGTTTGTGCTTGTTCACATACACACTCACAGACCAACACTTTTTCACTCACTTTCTGGTAGACATGCATTTACTATTGCACGATTTTTTTTTTCACTTCATAAAGATAACATCAATATGTTTTCATGTGTATTTAACATAGGCAACAGTAACTCCACTTGGATGCTGAGATCTATATCTATTAGCTCATTCCTATACCAAGTTGGAGTTGGCATACTGGATTCGCCCACACATCTTCCTCATCTGAAACATCTTAAGAGGATGAGATAGTTGCCAAGGACATTGCCGTTTGTTGATTTCTTTTTTAATACTTTGTTTAAATTTAACAGTATCGCAAGGATATCGATAAGCATACTTATTCTGCTTCTACCATAACAGGTGGAGCCCTCTGATGGTGCTCTATTGGCTTAGCCTCTAGTTGCCTCAGTGCACTGAAAACACCTGTGCAAGCGTCTATTCAGATTAAAGGACAGGGACAGGGCCTCAACACCATTGTACAGATCTCCTTCACATGTGTATTTGTATCTGGTGATTCTTTTACAATGTAGAGTGACAGTGAATAATTGGAAGTTGGAGTGTTTGTGCCAATAAAATACATAGGCTTGTGATATGCCATTCCAAAAGCCAATGGATGAACTCCTGCTGAGACGGGTCACCAGTCACTCAATCTCCACAGCCCAACACAGCTGCTGTGTGCACCTCCATGTAACATGCCAACACATGCAAGCACAAGCAGTGCAGCCTCTCCTCTTCACAGGGAGGGGAATAGAACAAATCCACATAAAGCTGTCCTCAACCTAAATGAACAAGTAATGAACTTGGGACTCATAAGACAGTTTGATTGAGTGTACCATTCTGATCTCCTTTTATCAGGAGATTGCTGAGGCGGACCAACAGGACACACAAATCACTTAAATCACAAATCCAGTTGAGCAATTCAGCATATCGTCTCTCTCTCCTCATCACTTCTAGACTTCTGGACACCCAACCAGTTAGCTTTGTAGCATGAAATAGTAGATTGTGGTCATAAACCCAAAAAGTCTGCACAACATCTGGAGACAATCCTGCTTGCAACAGTCTGTCCCTCTCAGGAGAGGCTGTCCCAGACTGGGCATTGCGCCTATCGCTCCACTTGTCTGTGAAAGTACTATGGCAATGTTCAGGATGGTGCTGCCAACAGCTGAGTCATCTCTGAATACCACGGTGTGATCGTGCAATCAGGGACTGCTGGCCATTCATGTCTCACCCTTATCAGAAACAGAGGAATAAGACATAGGAATAGGAAAGCGTACAACAGCTGTCATCACATGGTAGATGTCTGAATGCATCCACCCAAAGGGCAGACTGTCTTGAGGGATCAGAGTAGACCATAGAGGACAGTGAGGGACAGTGCAGGCCTGGAATGTGCAGTGTCTTCAAGTTCTATGCAGCCTCTAACAAAAATCTGGTTTGAACGCCACAACTGAACTCTCTTCTGCTAACAATCAGTTAGAGCCTGAGAGGTTGGTGGAAAAAAGGCTCTGCCAATAGGCTTCATTCTCAGAGGGACCAGACATTCAAAGGGTTTCCCCCATGATTCTCGCCTTTGGGCAGTTTATTTCAGCAAGCTCACCACTCTCAACACTCCAGGCAGAAGAAAAAGGGGCTTTGGGACAACCAGCAGATTGGCCTGCATTGTGTGGAACACAGACAGAGAGCAGGCAGCAGTGTGACAAGATGGGTCCTCTGTGAAAGCTTGCTGCACTCAACACATAAGCCTGTCAGGTGCAGTGTGGTTCCCAAGAGCCCACTCTCATGTCTGTCTCTTCTTTATTACATGACAGAGCACAGACAGCAGCGTGAGAATAGTTAAAGGAATTAGCTCTTTTAGTGAAGCAGTAAAATGCAATGCATGAACGCACATTGACTCTCTCAGCAAACTTGACACTCGTGTCTTTCTGTTGTGCAAAGAGATGACAGAGCACAGCTCTGGGGAGGCTGACTGAGAAACAAACTTGGCTGGTGCTGAACTTTTTGATGAACTCCGCTCTCAGCTGGGCTTCTCATTCCAACGTAGCAGAGTTTTGCCGCTAGCTGTTAGCCACCCCCTGCTCTTGACACTCAAGCACGTGTGACCTGTGGAGAAGGGCTCTAAGACAGACAACTAACCAGCTGTTAATGAGAGAACTTGGAGAGCAGTTAGAACAGCATTAGAACAGAATACCTCCTGGGCAGAGACAGACAAGAGGCTGTTGTCATTGGCATCTTCCAGGAAGGATGAGCAGCAACAATTTGAAGACCAGAGAAGATGGGCCAGGTCATGGAGGCCTGTCACCACATTCTAACTGGAGCTTATCCATTGCCCAAATTTTCAAGCTCAACCCAACCCTTGCTTGGACAAGATCTGTCTGAACCTATAATGTAAGCCTGAAAGATAACTTTTTTTAGCCCGACCCCAACCAGATCCTGAAAATACCTCGCTGGAAGAAGCTCTAGAACTGCCAGCACCTTGCAGATGAAAGAGCCCAGCTGACAGTGTCTACAGTGGTACTGCTACCCTCAAGACATAAGACTGGTGCTAATGCAGTCAGAGCAATTCTTGGAGGAATAGAAAGAGGTAACCAGCAGGAAGCATGTCAGGCAGGACTTCAGTAGTGGACTGTCAGATGATGCTGGCCTCAGCAATCTTGTGTTCAGGCTTTGAGTCACATTGGATGAGGAGTGGTGTTGCTCCTACATTATATATGGTGGAGCCGCAGAGAGTTGAATAGGTTCACTGAGGACATGCAAGCACCTTTTCAGTGCACTAAAGCAACTGGTTAAATGGCGAGGCCAACAGACCCTGTTAGAGGGCTAAGCTTTTATGCCATAGAAGTACGGTATTCCTGCAAGACCAGAATGTAACAAAACTTGAGGAATACATCTGAGGATAGAATATCAGATTTAGATTCAGGTCCATTACTGGATCATGCTTTCAAGTTTGATGATCAACAGAACGAGAAGTCTTTTAAAAGACAGATATTTCTGAGTTTGAACATCTAATATTTGACTCAAATAGAGTCTGGAGTCAGTGAAATTTTATATTTTTCAGCAAATTTAGATTTGACAAGACATCTTCAATCGATGATTAAGAAAAGTCTCCTGGTTTAAGGGAGCTGAAGAATAAACTTTGTGGAATAAACTCGCTATACAGATGTCAGTCAGGCAGCGCCTAGTACATCAATATCTTTCACACAGTTCAGTTTTCACAAATTGAGGTTTCAGTGGAGCGGACTAAGTGAGCGATGTACCACAAGCCTCTCTGTTTGTATATAATTTAGAAGGACAAGAGGAACTGGGGATGTCAGACGTGAAGGATCTTTGAAACCCAGAAATAAGACAACAAAATGCACACCCATATCAACACAGTTGGAGACAGGTTTGCTATTTGGAGTCAGGATGTAGTGGAGGTAATTGAAAACATTATTCCGGCTGAGATTTGACAGTAGAACATGCTCAGAGGTCATCAGTAGAACACGGGGTATTATGGGACAGTTCACAGGGTCGCAAATCTCTTGCGTGGCTGCTTCTGAGTAGTAGTGGTTTGAGTGCTGGCTTGGTGGTGTAGAGTGAGACTATTGAATCACCCCTATAGTGGCCCCTATATGAAGGTTCTTGGGAATGTCGGCAAAAGCACCACAGGTAGTGATGATAATACTTGTAGGTAGGATATAATTTCTCTACGTACACAGTAAGGAGATAACATAAGGTGAAGTGTGATCCCCAAAAGGAAATGAAACCAAAGAGAGACAGGAAACAGGACAATGTAACATGTCGTGGGCTGGACACTAATCCCTGGTGATGTTATTTTGATTGAAAGACCCAGTCATTTTTACAATGTGGTCCTGTCAAAACACTGTCACCATGTAACTGAATATGTTTTCTTCCTACTAGTCAAACTACATATATATGTTTTTTTTATGTAACTGTAGCTCATGTGTTTAATGAATTTCTTGTCAAAATAAGATACTTAGATTGTTTCAAACTTTCAAATTTAATTCAAACAGTTGTTCAAATAGTTTACTCTAGTAAACTATTCATGTGTCATAGTGGGTATTCTCTCATCACTGTGATCAAATCATTTTGAAACCATACAGTTATAGAACTGAGGAGCTAGGAGTTGGGCTTTGAGCTGGGCTCAAAACAAAATGAAGCACTTGTTCCTCACCCCATTGCCCTACTTTTATGGAAGCGGTGCTTACTTTGTAGACAGTATTCAGAATAATGCTGTGCCAGGCAGTGGCTGAAAACTGTAAGGGGATATAAAGACAAACAAAGGAGCTTATATTTGGAGTCTTCAGGGGAACAGACTCAAATGATGTGCTGAGTTGTTTTTTTCCCCCTTCATTCTCAGAGGCAAATTGCGAGTTATAATCCTCACAGCATTGTCTCTGCCTCAAACAGGTAAACCCAACCCTGTGTGTGTGTGTGTGTATGTGTGTGTGTGTGTGTGTGTGTCTGTCAGTGCTCACTTCCTTCTGAAATGTTGCCCACTGATGCCTTTTTAATGGAGTTTCTTGGTATGTTTACTGCTGTCAGTTCCATCAATGTGTGCGAGCATTGCCCCGGTCACAGCAGCAATAATACCTGTTGCACGATTTAAACCGAGTAAACACAGGCACTGTCGCAGGTGACACACAAACCCACCAGAAGCACAGGAGAACTGCATCTTATCGGCCTACAAGTCAGGACAGAACAGGGACGAGGATCCATAATCAGCTGCAAGTTGAAACAGGGTCACAGTTTCCCAAGACCTGGGTTTCACTGAGCCGGTGTCAGCTCCTTGTTGTAGTTAGGGGTTGCATCTCCCAGTCAGGGGTTGCGTGTTACATTATGGTGTGTTCAAGCTCTATTCAGTAAAAATGAGTACTGGGCAAAGGTATATTGTTACGTTATCATGATGTGTTCAAATGTAATCTTGTACAATTTTTTTTTTTTCGGTGAGAAAAACAGTTGTTGCAGGAGAAATTTGTTGATGTTTTCACCACAATATAAAATAGTCATGAGAGGGAATTATGACTTGTTTAACTTCCTAACACTAATTCTAACTAGCTTATAATACATAACTAAAATGACCACTATAGATGACAATTAAAAAGAGAGAGGATGTGTAATAAACAAAGTTATAGATGATTTGACGGATAACTTTTTTTTTTTTTTTTCAAATTTTCAATCGATATCGTGTTAATATTGTTACCATGAATTGTTTTGACCATGATAATTGTCTATTGAAAATCTGATATCATGACAGCCCTAAGACACACACAAAGAAATACAATCAGGGAATATAACAGCAGCCCCCAAACCCCTCCATGAGACACAATTGAAGAGTTAATCTAAATTTGAAAAGTACACCTTTCTGACAGTGTGTCACCATGTGGGTGCAATTTTAACTCTGTGAGTAAAATTTTCTCTTTCTGCAGCCTGTACTGTATCGTAACACTGGGAAGCAAACAAAACATGGCCACTTTTCAAAATCACTTTCATGCGCTTGCACGTTATTGCCCAATTACAAGCTAAATTTTCGTCTCCCTTTACAGTGTTTCACTTAGCTTGTTTGGTGGGAGACTTTCAGCCACTTTCCTAGCAGCTGCATGAATGCAAGTATTTATCACTGGCGAGCATGCTATTGTACTAGCAGTAGCACTCTTTGAAGCCTTGCTCCGCCACCCACAGCCTCTCATTAACATACAGACATCCGCTCAGAGACTGTCAAACATATGCACATGCACACACATTTAGACATACAAACTAGTATCAGTGAAGACAATAGTGATAAATCCCTCAAGAGACAATTTGCACTCAAGCTATAAAATACACACAGTCACATGCAATAGATGTGCATCTTTGTCCATGATCTCACACACACACACACACACACACACACACACACAAATAAATTCATATCATATACGAACCTACTCAAATAAGAAAATACATGTGTGCATATCAGCGCTACATATAAGCATGACTCCCCTTGCCTTACCGCTTTTGATGTTCACGCCTCCGGAACCCAATTATGTCTGACCAGCAAATTAGCCACCATTAGCAGAGCATCAGCAGGGGAGGGGCAGAGGTTCAGCTCATCCTCTAGCCTGGCTTCCTGTTTGCCACAGTGCTGATTACCATAGCTACTAAAGCACACTAATGCACTACGCAGACAATTCTCTCACCTCCATGCAGAAAAAAAAAACAAAAAAAAAAACAGAACAACTGTTGCAAAGTCTCCACCACTCTCACTACTCTGTGATGTTAGCTGTAAACTTAATCTGGAACCATCTGGAACCTTACAAATAGACCATTTCAGGTCTGTAAACATTTGGATTCTGTTGTGTTTGAGCCACACTACTGAAATGGAAACAGCTGTAGAGTGCTGAATGCGTACACTACATGTAGAGTGACGGGTGATCTGAAGCTCATGCAAGTCTGAACTCCTTACGCTCTCATTGACTATTTGCACTGTGTATACTATCATGTTGTTTTGGTTCTAAATCTTTTTGCACTTGATAATACACATGACCCTGAATTGAATTGACTTCTATGTCTCAGGGATAAACTGTTTAGAAAAACTGACATTTTGAACATTATTTTTGTAAAGGTGGGTGAGTAGTCTTGTCATCCTCACTGTAAGTGGAGAGGGAAACAGTTGGCGAGGCACACACACATTGGCTCTAGCCAGATCCTGCATTATTTTGAATCCCAATACAGCTCTGTGCAAGATACATCCACAGGCGCTGTGATTGGTCAAATTCATTGCGCCTCCTGGGCCAGAAGGAGCACCTGTGGGTGCCGAGGCAGAGGACTTAATTAACCACAAACCCTTATTCTGACGGGATAAGTTTTACCTGAGGATGTCCTGTAATTGGAATCATTGCCTATTACTTCTGTGATTTTAATCCCCTCAGAATCAGCCATGTTGGTAAGTAAAAATCCCAGACTGATTTACAGTCCTTTTTTGGGCAAACTAAGAGGTCCTCTGGTAATACCAGAGGCATGTGAATAGACAGCAGTGTAATTTCTTTTGCTGGACTTTTTTTCTTCCCCTTGTAACTTAGGCCTACCGACAGACAACCTTTAATGTTAAATCCTTTCTTTTGTACAACAGTAGAAGGAGCCATCTATTATTCAGGGATGGAAACTAAATTAGCCCATTAGACCAGGGCTAGAATTACTGATATGCTGCATAATGTAAGATCAGATAATTAGTTCAAGAGACATATGATTTTGTTTAGGGTTTATTGTGGGCTAGTGTGTTTTTGACCTAAAATAGCAGGTAAACACAGGTGTTACTCTTCACATTAATTCATTTTCCACTGCATTCAGGTCTAACAGAGCCAAGGTCCTGCTATTGTTCATGCTGGCTCACTGGGAACACTCTGCCACACTTAGAAAAGAAAGAGAGCCTTAATTAATGTCATTAGTAACACCTGGGTTTACCTGATATCTCATGTCAAAATGTCTAGGGCACGCATGAACCTAACAGTCGATTGCCTTTGGAACAAGGGTGGTACCAATTATCTGACTAATAAACATGTATTCACATTACTGTACATGAGCATTTTGTGTACTTGTTTTATTGATTTATTGATTTATTTTTTTTATTTATTTATTTAATCAGAAAAATGACATCCCTCACAGTGTACAAATGTGGGCTTTCCATAAGCCTCAGAAAGTAGACAAATGTAAATTGGCTAGTATTGCCCTCATTTTACTAAAGTAGATTTTGGGCCTATAATTTTACTTCTAAGCAAAATATCAGCAGAGTAACAATTCTTCTACTTGAGTAGGACATTGTTATGTTGAGATGACTGCCAAAATAGTTGCTGGAAATGTTGCAATGTTAATGATCAACCATTAGAAACCCATTTACAGAGTCTCTGGTGCCCTGTTTTTAGCCTAGCTGCTAACATTAGCTGCTTTGAAAATGCCATATTCTGCTAGCATATCCTGTCAGCTTCTGAGAGCTCCACAAACTGAAACAGACCTACCAAGACCAGACTATTTGAGCCTGATCATCGCTGTGGGCTCCCTTCTGTGGAGCCCTCAACTGTAAGTGTTGCCCTGAGCCTCTATACTGCTCTCAGTTTCGCAGCTTTTATTTCAGGCTCCCTGTACGTGTGGCTCCTTGTCGCCGGCTTCTGTTTCTCTGCCCCGGCATGCCGTCACTTACCTCTCCAACTCCTGCCTGAAAGGGATCGGAGATGATGAACGGTTCATCAACACCATGTTAGCCCTGTGCCTCACCACCTCAGTAGCTGCAGGCGAAACTGCTCGTGGAGATCTTCCACGAGCAGACCACTCAATCCCTGACTGAGGAGCAATGGGTGCAGGCAGGAGCCAGACCCAAGACACTCATGTGTTCAACCCTGGGACAGTCACCACCCTGGACAGTGGTTCATGGGGGAAAATAGGATGGTCGATGTGGCCTTTGCCTCCCCCCAGCGCAGGACCTCCGCTTATCCAACAAGTTTATCATGCTTGACAAACAGGAGTTTCCTCCACATATTGGATCTTTGTAGTATAGCTCGGGACACCAACAGTCTGCCCCGTTCACCACCCGCCCCAATACAACAGGCTCCACTCCAGTGTTGCAACTCCCTGCCCTCCGTAAGGCTGCAGTTGCCTCATTCTCCCACAGTCCACAGTCAAATCCTCCAACAGCTCTTATATCTAGCCAACCTGTCTCCTTCCCCCGGGGGTCTTCTCCATCCAACAGGCCCTCTCCCCAGTCAGAGCTCACAACAGCTACCACCACAGTCCCACAGTCCGGTCCACCCAACGGTAGTCCTGGTCCTCGCTCTAGTCCTATGATGGTTATCATCGTTATTGTTAACATTTAGGAATGTAAAAACTAGGGATGGGATTTGATAGGATTTTAGCGATTCCGATTCCATGATCGAATCTGCTTATCGATTCGATTCTTTAACGATTCTCTTCTCGAATCTCACTGGGCAAGGGGAAGGAAAAAAAGTACAAATGGGTTCATATGTATTAACTTTCTTTTATATCATAGTGTTGTTAAAATGCCGCCACTCCTGTCCATCCAAATGACTTTTACACAACTACATTTGAGTGTTCAAATGATTGAAATATTTATTAAATAACTGTACAAATCTGTACACAACAAATATTATTTTTTTCTCAATCTGGGTACAGAAGGATCAGATGCAAGGAGCATTTGACTGGAGAAGTTCTGATACTACCTGGTACTGGGTTATTTCAGTCAGTAGCTTAAAATGGGTGTCCAACCATGTGCCATGGAGGGCCAAGAGGCTGCAGGTTCTCATTCCAATCAAGACCTCCACCAGGTGACTTCACTGAATATGGCACATGATTGGACACCCCTGGCTTAAAAGGTATTGAATACTGATACCCAGCTCTACAGCGTATACAGTATGTATAAATAAATACATTTTAAATAACTTTAAACAAACCTGAAGCATAAAAGAAAATCTCTTCTCCCCTTGACTCAAAACCAAACTGACATTTAAAAAAAATCTGGGATTCTAATGTAGAAATTAAAATCCAATAACACTTTAACATGTTACTAGACACTGCTCCTTCCTTTTTAAAAGGCTTTATGAGCTGAGCTGCCAAAAATAAAACCAGTCCAGTCCAGCAGTGACAAATACAACCGAGTCAGGAACTCTAATGTAGAAAAATAACAGGTTATCATGTTACTAGACACTGCTAGCTTTAGCCGCGATAGCTGTAGCCGCACTCCTGCTGCTGCTTGGTTGAGATTCATTAGCGTTAGCGTCACTCCGGAGCGTATCGAAAACGTGACATTCCTGCAAAGTAACTGCCTGCTGTGTGGACAGATGTTTCGGCATGCTGCTAGCACTTCCTCCCTTTGTCGAAACAAAAGTTTTGCAAGCGTTGCAAGCGGCTCTGTTGTCGTCTTTCCGCGCTAAGTATAACCAAACATTTGAACTTCTCTGCCTCGATGCCGTGCTGCCTCTGTAGCAACGCTATATAGCGATAGCGGAATCGTTAAGCACTTCAGCAAACGAATCCGAGGATTCGGACCACTGAGAACCAGTTCTTATCAAGAACCGGTTCTCGAATCGGTTTCACTGTGGATTTTCGTAAGGACTCTACTTTTTTGAAACACATACATTGATGCACATGTATATAGACATGTAAGAAAATGTTTGCACATACAGTTACGACCACTGTACACTCCTTTCATTCAGAATACTGTATAATGTTGCTTGCATGACCTCAGTGATGTCTGGAGCCTTTACTTCAATATTTTAATAACATGAGAAATCAGCAGTTATTGCCAAATGATGATTTTATAAGCACCAAAGTTCTCAGAAATTTCTTCTCCCCACTTTGTTAATTCCCATCCATGATGAAGATGTGGAGGTGGAAATTACTGCTGTCCGTCTTTACCCATCTGTACATCATTACTGTAATATGTTGTCTGTATGTCATTGTCTTTAGACTATCCAGTCTTTTTTTGCCATATTCCATTGAAGTGATACTCAAAAGATGTGATTTATTTTGACATTTGTTTTTTTTTCATACAATGATTTTATTACAGCTTTAAAACTAAACAACTAAACAATAATAATAATATTACATATGAAGTGTAAAGAAAACTAACTCTTGAACTCAAGTGCACAGAATGTAGAGTTAATTGTTTTTAATGTGATTATGTGTTTGGTATTGTCATATTTGAAAAATTAAAATGCTTTTAAACACTCTACCGTTTAAGATTTGATGTTGTTTCATTGCACATGCACAACAGTCAAGATAGCATATCTAGCCATTACGTGTGGTATGAAAGGTTTATTTTTTCACCTTGATCTATAGAGAGAAGAGTGGAGGGCCCAGTACAATGCCCTGAGGGACGCCAGTGGACAATAGTGACAACAGGTAAGCCATCCTCAACTCAGAATGCAGGAAGTGAACAAAAAACAAAAACACAAGGTCATCCTGTTCATGAGGCTATATTGTTTCCATCTTGTGGAATATTCCCTTTCCTTCATGACTGAGATGATTATTACTAGTCCTTAAGCTCACATGCTCATGCCGACATGAGTTAAAAATGGAAAGAATCTAGCAAGATTATCTGCTTACATTTTCTCTAGCCTATAAAAATTATAAACTGTGCACTGAATTATGAAAGCTGCTCTGCACACCAATGAAGTTGCCATGTCATGAGAAGCAAACATTTTGTAGATATGCATTTGCACCTCACAGTAAACATATCAGAGGTAGGGGTATTTTGTTCTATGAGGGCAGAGTCTTGATAGAACTTTTTGTTTTTCTTGTTCGGGTTTAAGTATAAAAAAAAAAAAACCTATTACAGCATTCCACTGTGGTCTGATCAGCAAGGGATGAAGCAGTCCTGTTGAAGGAATCATTTTCTGGTGAAAAGGGACAGCTCCAACTGAGGTGGTGGGTAGATTTCAAACTAGAGTTGTATCTGTATGAAGTGGGGTCATTGTCGTGGAATTCTACAACAAAAATGAACAGTCAGATGGTCTTCAGGCCTTTAATGCTGTGACAGCAGGAGAATCATACACACCAAAGCTTGGAGGTAGATTGTCAATATGACAGAGGTGACAGGAAGCTTTTAAGGTCTTC
>OMLB01053752.1:0-12266 GCA_900302555.1 Myripristis jacobus
CCGCATACTGGATGTTTTTCCTTTTTCAGACCATTCTTTGTAAACCCTAGAAATGGTTGTGCGTGAAAATCCCAGTAACTGAGCAGATTGTGAAATACTCAGACCAGCCCGTCTGGCACCAACAACCATGCCACGCTCAAAGTTGCTTAGATCACCTTTCTTTCCCATTCTGACATTCAGTTTGGAGTTCAGGAGATTGTCTTGACCAGGACCACACCCCTAAATGCATTGAAGCAGCTGCCATGTGATTGGTTGATTAGATAATTGCATTACCGAGAAATTTAACAGGTGTTCCTAATAATCCTTTAGGTGAGTGTAGATAGGAACTTTCACTAAAGTGACAGGTGTTTTGCTGGATGGAGGAGCACAGATAGTTTTTTGAGTGCTACGCTTGGTGAATGCTGTGTTGCTGTATTAGTGAAATGTGAGGCTTTATGGAGATTTATGAACAGTGGTTATGGATTACTGCATGTAACCCACTGAAGGCTGTTAACAGTGAGCAATAATTATTGCATCAAAAGCATGAGGCAGAAGTGGGACTCAAGTTGCACCAAAACGAGAACTTCAATTATTAGCCCGTCTGTGCAGCCCCTCTGTGGCCTTAAGTTTAGTCTTAGCCTTAAAAACTGTATAAATAATCAAGGTTAGAAAACTGCAGTCCAGTGCACCCACTTCGTTAGTAAATGCAGTCAAGATCCAGGGATGACCTCGTCTTGTTTTAAGTAGTTATTCCAAATACCTCATTTCACTCGTACAAGACAGAAAACAAGACCTCATTGCCTTGTTTTTATTTTACTGCAGCGCTTCAGTATGAAAATTGGTATTATCTCTCCAGTAAGGATCATATGTGATATGTCAGCTCCAAAGCAAATAGTTTTTATGGGATGACTATTGCTCTTTTTCATAAGGTAAACGAATGTGACCTCACTTGACCTCTGTAGGTATCGCATCTAAATTGGCCTGTTGCTTTGATGTTACTGATGTGTCAGGTTAGATAAGCCGCACGATCTTCATCCCTGATGGGCTTGAGGTTGCATATTATCTCTGGCAGAGCGGCGACGACTGTTGCAGAAGTGCAAATTAAACATTTTCTTATCTCCGCTCTGCACAGTGCGAGGCAGATCTGACCAGGATAAGTCAAGGTTACACTCTAACTTTCTCCGTTATTTTTTTGGTTGGACTGGATTATGTTGCACCAGTTTTAATTCGAAACATTTCATTTTTTATTTTTACCGTGTTCTCCAATTCTCGGTCCCAATCTTACATCTGACCTTTAAGGCGCCAAGCATAATTCACTTACCTTTATAATTAATCAGCAGGGGACTTAATTGCATTTTTTTTCCACCTGAAGTCACATTAATTTTGCTGGTCTCTCCCAGGACTCGTGCGTCACAGAGAGCGCTTTCAAGTTGAAAAAGAGGTTAAGCTATAGGAAATGTAAAAGAGCATGTTTTATACAGCACGGAAAATATGATAAAGTTATTAAATATAACACCGAGCTATTGAGTTACTTCCACCAAATCTTCCACCTGGGCCATTCATCATAAACATGTTTATCGGATTACAGCCAAGCGATCTTTTTACCAGCGCTGAATGAAATAAGATCCAGCCCAAGAGTGCCACTGTATTAGATTCAGGTATTTAATTCAGAACATGATGTATTAAAGTACTGTAAATGACTCAGGCATTGGAGGGTGTATGAACCCAACGAGGTTTGCCAGGGTTACTTTTAAACATTTGGTTACAGCAAATGTGCTCTTCCTCTCTTAAAACTGTAATTTATTTATTTTGAGTAACGTCCTGCGCAAGAACCCATAGGATCATTAAAATGGATCAAAAGATAAATGAGAAATTTATTTTAATTCATATATTGTATCACTTAATGTTGGATTTTTAAATGGAACAATTTAGGTATTTTTCCCCCCATTAAATACTTTAGAATAATCACAGAAAAGTGATTGCAAGTGCATTAGTTCTAATCAGTATTTTTTTTTCTTTTTTTTACAGTCACTGTATGAATTTCCAGTTATCCTACAGCTAATAATCCCATTACATGGCTATAGCACTGCTAATGGGCCATACTAAATGAAGGACATTGATGGCCTCACAGTATTCATAGCACAGCAAAAAGGGGCAAAAAAGGAGCACTGGACACCCGTCAGGTTGAGATATCGCAGACAGGGACTGTACAGTTTGTGCCACAGTGTTAATTTTCCGCAGACAGTATCAAGTATATCACATTCTCCATTTCCTCCTCCCCTTAATTGAGTCACACTCTGCCCCATGTGTTCTCCTTGTAAAAGCAGGCCATTAAACATTCATGCTATCCGCCGTCACTGCGCCATACTTGGCTGCGTGAGTTGTGCGTGCCCCCCGGTTGTTTTCACTCCGTGGGCCCGTGGGAATGAACAATGCTCAGGGCTGCACTTCCTCTCCCATCTGACTTTTCTTCCTCACTCAAGCCCATCAAAGGAGAAAAAAAATAAAAGCAGCAACAATGGGAAGCCACGGAGCCTCCGAGCGCTTCGTAGGCAGGGGAGTTTCTCGCCTTATCTACCGTTCTGGATCTGCTCCCGTATTTACAGCTAGATGCCATCGCAAACCAGAACCACATACTGAACATAATCTATGAGGAGAGGAAAGTGTGTGTGCACTGTCTGTGTAGTCTTAGGTGCACAGGGACTACTTTGCCTACGGCCTCGGAACACACATGTCAAAAATATCGCACTGAGCTAATTTGACTCATCAAATCTGGGTGAATGCATTTAACACGTATTCCATGGCATTTATAATGAGTTATGTGGATAGCGTGATGCTCCGTGTGTGAGATGAAGGACACCTGGTGTAGGACAGAGGGCACAGTCACACCAAGCGTAAGGTTTCAATGCATACCATCAGATACACATATTGAATCCTTCAAACAAGTCAAGTTAAAACATGAAAATCAGCAGAACTGGGGTTATAAGGCCTTCAAATAACGTCTTTGCAGGAGGACCTGGTCTTCCAGGCGTATGCATGGTGGAGCCGCTCAGTGTAATGGGGTTAGACAGAAGAACAGGACTGGAGGGCATGCAATCTCTTTTGGTGCTATAAGCAGAGGTCAACCCAGAGGACAAATGATATTGTTAAGGATATTAGCCCGGGGTAGATCAGCTCCTCCAGATCCAGCATGTATGTTACATGCTGCTTACGTGGGGTCTTTCATTATTATATGTCAAAAGGAAGGGGTGGTGGGACCCTGTGCCATGCAGGGATGTATGGAGTATAGAGAAAAGCTGGCGTACTTACAGGGGGGCCTCCACTCTGATGGGGCCCATCGGAGATGAGAGGTGACACTGTACTGAGAGCCAAATCTATGGAAAGGGCCAGATGTAACACTTTCTCAGGGAGATCAGAGTATCTCGTAATACCCTGCCCAGCAGTATTAATCTAGTTCAATGAACCAGAAACAGACGCAACAGAGCGCACACAGTTAAACTGATGGAATTGTAGCCAAAGGACTGGGCGAGTTGGCTGGAACTGGCGTCGGACTTTGTGCAGCACCTGAAACGTGACACAACACGGGCGGCGCGCAGTCAGTTTGGTAAATCCATCCAAGAGCGGCTGAATAAAGATTTATTTCAATTTCAAACTTGTTTTAAACTCAGACCAAATGAAACAAACGTCTGGGTCTCTTGCCTCGTCAGTGATGGCCCTACCCTCCAGGTGTGAGTGCTCTGTTCCTGTGAGAGTAAACTCACATTTGTTTCTCCTTTATGAAGACATGTTTGCTGAAATGTTGGCTTTTTAACTGTCTCACAATTTACCCTTTTGTCACAAGGAAGTGTTGTCTTGATATCTTTCTTGAAAATAAAAACATATATAAATCATACCCCAGGTCTTGCACTGCTAATCTTGGTCGATGAACACCAAAAGGTACACAAACTGAACCTGTGCAATCATACAAATATCTGTGAACATGATTAGGTAACAGAATATCATTCAAGACTCAAGCCTAATAAAAAATAAATAAATAAATAAAACATACAAGATAAATAAATAAATAACATGAAATAAAGTAAAATAAACAAAAACAAAGTTTCTCCTTTGAAAGTTAAACAATTCACATTGAAATGTTTCTTTCATTATGGAGAGAAGTTTACATTCTCAGGCTGCCTGTTGTAGCTTGGAGCCACCACATGCAGTGTCCAACAGAGTTTCGATTTATGTGAAAATGGTAGCTGGGCCTCTCTAACAATGACGAGAGCAGTGATTTCAAAGCAGCGCTATCTCACACTCACTGTTATGTTCTTGCCTTTGCTTTCCATAATGTATGTTCCCTGTGTACTGTTTGACTGTTTGAATTGCAGATTTTCTTTGACATTTTTAAGAATGCTCATGCCCTCGGGTCTCTTTTATAAAAATGAATCTCATTCCCAAAGAGGCTACCTGATTAAATAAAGGATAAACAGAGAAAAAGAGCCAATCCACTACCCCAATCTCAGGCATTTCATCTTATCAACCACTATCTTTAACTGCCTCATTTTGCGTGAAAAGCTTACTGGCATGTGTAATGTTGCTGTTACGAAATGAATTCAGTGTTTCATCCCCGCGCTTGGATAGAGAGGAATACATTTTGCCATGCTGAACAAATGAGGCCCGGTGAATCCTATCACTGCCGGCCCTGCATGGCAAAACGGGCTCCGTAATTATGGCCACTGACTATAAGCTGAATCTCTGTGTTTGTGTGTTACAGCTGACGGTTCAGCTCATCACGGCGCAGATAGCCGTGGTCGGGGGCTGCAGACACCAGCTCTTTCCCCCCACAATGATTTAACTGCACCACAAGACAAAGGCGCTGCTGGCATCTAAACAGCAATTAAAGTGAAAACAGCCATGTCAAATTCAATGACCATATTTCCGTTTGTCAGGATAATTATAACCATCTTGGTGGCCCCGCAATTGCTCAGCTCGGCAGAAAAGATGCAGTGGGTGGAGGAGTGAGGCGAGAGGAGGACAGCGTGCAGCATGGAGACAAGAACTGAGGGAGAGTGAGCAACAGAGAGGCCCAGCGTACCATTAAATTACCAGCAATAACAATAGACATATCTGTCAGATTACCCGCTGCTGTTGGCCCCACAGGCCTGTGCGTAAACATCCTGTAACCTTTTTTACCCTTGATTTCTTAAACTCAGCTGAAATATTTTGCTGCCGAGTGGCACTTAGGGCCGGGTGCTGTGCCGCCACATAGGTGCTGTGCTTTAAATCCGGCACTTGGCAGCAGTTGAGAGTGTTCAGTAATCATTGTGAACAGCTGGTCCTTTGCCGGGGCCTCGAATCCTCCGACCGCGCTGCGGGGCCCAGCAGTACTGCGGTGACCTCGTGGCTCACCCACCAGCTGCTGCACGCTTCAAACTCATGTTTAAGGTTAGAATGATTTGGGCTGTAAGGTGCCATTACCAGCCTTTTTATGCAAAATAAAATATTCGTAAATTAGTGCTGTGGACCTCCAGTGTGATCGATGCTAATTGTATATAACTTGGTTTGAATTTTAAAGCACAACTGAACTTATTTTGGTGGTATAGTTAGTTGTTGAAATATCTTCATTAGTTGCTCTGTGCTCCCCTGAGCTGCTAATCTGCTAAACTCTGTATTGTTATCTTTCCATTTACTTCAACAGTGGGGTAAAACACTTCCCAAAATAAGACTTTTAGCAGATAAACGAACACGCACCATGCAGATTATGCCAATATAAAAAAGAAGTCCCAGTACCCCTTTTTTCAGGAAATTAAACGACTCTTGTTGTTTTCCTATTTGGATTGGAAAAATAGATCCAGCAGGTAGTGGGACTTGTGGTTGTAGTATATTGGTCCAACCCGCTTTGTTTGTGTTTGTTCGTGCACTAAAAGTGTCACTCTGGGACTGCCTTGCCATGCTGTGGAAATGAATCGAGAGATAGAAATCCAGCATCGTGGATTAGCAGTCCAGGGGAGCACAGAGCAACTAATGAGGCTATTTCACCCCCATGTGGACGCATATAACACCCGGCTAACTACACAACCCAACACTTCACCAAAGACAAATTCTGTTTATTTTGCCGGGTAAGTTGGCTCCATGCTTTTTTTTACAGTTTGGCTCTGCTTTGTATTCATGGTTACACATGTTCACACCTGGAAGCAGCCCGGTACAGCTGCAGTCTGCTGCTGTCAGACACTGACCAGCTCTGCTACAGCCGTGGAGGGGTCAGTGCCAAGCTGAAAAGCACCTCGGCAGTGGTTACTCCCAAATATGTTATGATGCCATTTGCCTGATTATGTAATATGATTAAGTATAACTGATCAGCACTACACTAATTGTCTCTGGGATGCCGCAATACCTGAGGTGACTTTAATCCGACACTTGGCTCAGAATCCAAACAGTTATGGCAGTATCTGCATTATTCCTTGACATATTTTAGCATATAAATGGACTACATGGCATTTGCACCTATAGCCTAATCTTTATATGAGTTATTACTGGCATCAAAATACGGATGCCAGTATCGACCTTCAAAAACCCTCATCTGTTAAACCTCACTCGCGTTAACTTGAGGATGTTTGGGATCTTTTCCAACTTTTCATCTCTGAGCTCAGCAATTCCACACATAGTGCAGCTTCAACAATTTCCGCGAAAACTCTGCCGATGAGGAGTGCGATTTGAAATGCATGATTTAGTTTCCTCACAGTTAAGGAAATTCGGAATCATCTGCATTCTCTACTTTTATCTCAAAATGTTCTATCTCAAAATGTCAGCCGGTTGTCACAGCGAGTTCAGTATCTGCACTTTCTTGGGATTCCTTTGGAGGAATGTGGGACTTGAGAGCATATGGCGTGCGATACGGTCCGCTAACTCACAGCGGAACAATCTCATATTGTCACTTTGCTAAAACAGCACAATAAACTTGAAGAAAACTAGTTTCGATCCCGAAAGAGCCCTTTTCTTGACCAGTGCAGTGATAGTTCAAGAGAAATAGGCCAGTCACCGAAATGATGTTGGAGGATCACACTCGTACCATACATTGCAGCACAGGACTGAGAGTGATAGAAAATGAGTCACAGTGTAATTTCTCCTTAAGTGGATCAAAGCATTGAGCGTCTTATTCCCTACCAAGCATGAACAGCAGTGACTCATAAGCCAGATGTTTGTCACTGGCTTTGCCGTGTTCATCTGTTTGACTTGCCTGTGACAAATTGTGGCATAAACAGGGAGACAATGACCATTGGAGTCTGAACAAAACACAATGTAAAGAATGTGCAGCGTGAAAAATGGAGGGAAAATAGCTCCGGCTGCTGGATGCAAATGGAGGAAATGCCATTCTCTCCCTGCTCTGCTCTCTTTTGTTTATTGTTTTACCCAGAAAGCCAAGAATACGTATACCACATCTTTGTTTTGTTGTTTGTGATTTATCATTGCTGAGCTGCAGGTGTTGATATATCTCATATCTTGTCAGAATCCTTTTTTATTGTTATACATTTTATTGAAAAATGCTTTTTTTCCCCCTTAAATAAAATGAATGTGCCTCTGTACTGCGTAGGGGATTTATGCAGGCTTAGAATATACATTTTGACCACAAGATGGGGTGATAGTCAAAAGAAACAAACCAGCATCATGCACATGACACGGGACTCTAGTGCAAGACATCTCCAACCATTTCTGACACACTGATAAAAGGCTGAACCTGAGCAGTCGGTGTGTTTGTTTGTATGTATGGATTTATGTAAGCATGCATCATGACCCCTAACACATGCAGTCACATATACCAGCATTCTTTGGTTTTTATTTGCTCTGCTTTAAAATATGGAACAAAGAAAAAGCAGATTAAAATGGTCATAACCTCCAGCTGAAAGAAAAGAAATAAACAGCATATGTTGTTTCAAAAGCCAAGGTGAAATAATACTAGTCTCATTTTGTACTCTATCATGTACTAACAAATGCAGAGGTTCAATTCCAGTGCAATTTCTGTATATACTCAATAAATGAATAGAGACTCACTGAATAGGGAATAAAGAATTAGTCCCTGGTATCAAGGACACCCAAATAGAAGAACAGAACCCACAACAAATACACCCAATAGCCATTATTCTGAATGCTGACCTTGTTCTGGTGAATGAAATAATATTAACTCTAAAGCAGTATTCATTTTGCTGGATGCCGTTCTTTGGAAACTGCCGGGTAACCTTATTTATGTAATAAAATAGCAGTGAAGCTTCTGTTATACTGAATGTAGCAGAATGTAAGGAAATGAAGGGAATTTTAATCGTGTAGTGCCATTATCATTTCAACACTAGATGGCACTCTCTCCACTGCATCGACACTGGAGCCGCTCTTATCAAAATGCCCCTCAGGCTGAGAGGGTAAACACTGGCAGGTAACTCTGGGGCATCACTAAGTGTTGGTGTTATGGGCTAACGTTTTTAGCTCTTTTCCTGTGGCATGCAGAGAGGAGTGTGATGCAGCCAAACTATTTCACAAACAATGAGATGCAGGCGTTTTCAACATTTTCTTTATCATTTTCACAGCGTGATATTATGGCATAGCAAAAATTCAAATTCATTTCTGATATCAGTAAGATATTTAGGACAAATTACACAGGAATATGCAGGTATCCGCTATGGCCAAATGCAGTTGTCAGTGCAACTTTCATTTTGCTGCTAGATTTGCATGATTTGAAAACCTTGGTGCAGACTGTCATATGAACGTGTATTCAGCATCATTATATGTGCTTGGAGAAGGCAGGGGAAAGAACCATATGGTGCTGTCAGTATGTGCCCAGTCTCATCTGATGTGCACGTCAGATGTTGCAGCAACCCCTCCTGTGACCTTTCACTTTCAGGTAAAGTCCAGGCAGCCACGAGGCTCTGAAACCACAGTTTGTTCTCGGTCATGCTGAGAACAAACACACAGAGAACAAAGGAAGTGTCTCATCTTCCCTTGCAAAAACAACACAAAACCAAACAAAACAAAAAAAAAAACAGCCAGTTAAAACCAGTTTTCAGCGCTGCACGAGGAGCTCATATCTGTACCATCTCAAGTGTTTACCTGCTCGGCGTAGTGCGCGGCGCTCGGGTGAGTCAGCAGTCAGACAAAACAGCTGTACATCACACCATCATGAGACACTATCTCTCTCTCTCTCTCACACACACACGTGCACACACACTCACACACAGTATCTTTCTCTCCCCTTTCCCCATCGTATGTGCTGCAGGGCTGCACCGTAATAGATGCAGGCAGTAGAAACACCAACCAAACAGACAGCAAACACCTAAAAACACCTAATGGCTGGGTTTGGATAAGAGGAGAAAAAGGACCCTGTTATTTAGCCAAAAAAAGGCCAACAACAACAACAACAAAAAAGAAAAGCATCCATCACTGGAAAGGAGTTTAAGGTCATTTTATATGCAACCTGGGAAGCTGTCTGTGCAAAGGCCTTTGAACTCCTTCCTGCTGAGTAATATCTGCCTGAAGAAGCTGACCCCGCTGGCGTAGTGACATAACTCCAGCCAGGGTACATGGATGACTCATAATTGTGGCCAATAATCAGCTTAGTGTTTCCAATTTCTTGCAGCCTCTCTGTGTGTTTAATGCGGTTATTCTTATTCAAAACACAGTGTACTAGATGGACTCGCTTTGTTTGCACAGCCTTCTCACTGTCAATGCAGGTACAGAGCCACTGAAGCTGCATATATTTGATCTCTCAGCCTGGCTGTCGCTACAAAAAGCTGACAGTGATCTCTGGCTGTCTCTCAGCAGGTGCTTCACGCATTACCAGAGGCACTTAGTAGGATGCTTCCATTCCTATTGGCACTCCTGGTTTGGCCACATCAGATGTCAATGCTGAATAAAGTAACCGTGCTCCCAAAATGAGCAAATGTCAGCTCTCTTAAAAGAGACGAGTGCAGATATTGTGCCGGTGCAGGCTGCAGCACAGTTGCGCTGCCTTCGGTGGAGGTCACTGTTTTGGGTATGGTGTGGTACGGCTGTTCTGGCCGGCTGACAGCTGATCTGCTTATAGGCTTTACTGTAGATGCCAGGCTGCCTGGATAAAGCAGCGATGTGCTGTCCAACGCTCTCCCCGGCTCCCTGTGACTTGACCCACAGGGTTAATCTGAACAGGTTTGAAACTGGTTCTGGGACAGCTAGAGCACATGCAGGCAGGTGCAGGTTTTTACTCAGTCTTGTTGTTGTGGCCAAAACTGCTGATCCAGCGTTTGTTTTGTGTGCAGCCTATGTCTACGTAGAGTCTCTGACTTGACACTCTGTCTACCTGGGATTCACTGGCAAGTTACATTCCTTCCTGTTATGTAAACACTAGGAAAAAATGTACTTGACATTCATAAATACAGTATCTTGAAACTGAAAATAAGTATAGCCTCTTCGAGAATGCTATTTTGCAAGTTCAGTATAAAGAAAAGAAAAGTGCATTTGAGTATACAGACCCTTACAAAAAATAACGTGAGATAAACCACACGTGCTTTTGGAACACGTGATCTACAACCACATGTGAAATGTGAAAAGCATATGTGTTCCAAAATCACATGTGGCATAATGCACATGTGATTTCATGTTTTTTCATATGTGGAAATTCTAGTTCAGAAGCCAAACGCATGTGGCAGTACTAATTCCACATGACTTTGTGTGACCAATTTTCTGTGAAAATAACAAACCACGTGAAACTATCGAGTTCAGGTGTGACATTATTTTCTTTTCACGTGTGAAAATGTTAGTACACGTGTGAATGCTGCCAGTTGCATGTGAAAATGGTAAAAAGGCCGATTTCACATGTGACATTTTCTTTGGGGAATTATAAGGATGTGCAAAATAACAACAATAGTAATGATAGCATTAATTAATGAATTTCCCTAGGTGCATTAATAAAGGATAACTTAACTTAACTTAACTTGAATGGTTTAGTTATACTTGTTATACTTGTGTATTCGGTACAGCAGGAGGGCCATAAAGGTGCACTATGCAAAAGTGAAACGACTACAAAGTGACATAAGTGCACAGTTGGATGGTTGAGTCTGCATGGTTCTCACCGTCAACCCAGCAAATCCGCTGAATCTAAACTGCCCTTACTTCAGTCAACCCTCAGCAATTTTGCACATTGTGCCTTCAACAACAATCCAAAGCGACTTTTATTCGCATGCCATCAGCTTAAGATACCCACTAACCTTCTAAAAAGTGTTATTATTTATTTTAATTTTGGGACATCAGAGAGCTATTAGAGTATTCCCCTTTAAAAAATAAATCTCACTATAGATAGAAATAATAAAGGCCTTTGCTTCCCTTAAGTGTCTAATTGTTTTTTTTCCCAAGCCTTAAGTTATTTTAGATGGTTTATTATTTCACTGATCCTCCCCAACACTCTCATAAAGTTATTTTTTCCACTGTTATTGTAATATTGCGCTTCTTCCAAGAAATCTTTTTATATTTATTTATTTTTTTTTATGTGTCTTCCCGCTCACACAACTGCTATTGATATTAATGTTGTATGACAAAGTCTCTTTCCGTGTGGGCACTGATGTTAAATGGACACTGAGGTGTGTTAAAGGAAAAGAAATTTTAGGAATTTTTGGGATACAGTGAGATGATGGCATAGATATGGTAGCAGGGGACAAAGCACAGGTGGTAGATGCTAGGTCCCCTGAAATTTCTCCTCACAGAAAACTGTATCTTGTGAATTTATCGGCTGTGTCTACGTTCTGGCTGAGATTTCCCTTTCCTCCGAGGAGGTGGAAAGGTATACTGGATCTCAAGCATGACGTCACCACGATGACGACCTGCAGTGCTGAGCACTGACTCCGCTGAAGTGCTCACAGTCGCTCTCTCAAGAATCACTGGTTACTAATCTCCCTCCGTGGGCCAGTCATACTCTCATCATGTGGCCCTGGTGCTTTGCCAAGGCCTTCATCATCACCGCTGCACTGAGCTGACACCAGTAGCCAGATTAAAAGCCCTCATCAGCCACTCACCCTGTAACAAGTACTGCATGTCTCCCCCTCGCTCTGATCATCAGACTGATGTTGATGGATCTTAGTGGCAGTTGAATGACGACCAAAACAGGGTCATTACCAAAACATTACCCATGATTTTCATACAGCAAAATATTCAAATATGTTCAAATATGTACTTTTGGTTCTGAAAGGGAAAAGAAAGGACAGTCTCCCGTTTTGACCTCCTTCACTGATCACCTTGTGCAAAAAAAAAAAAAAAATCTGGCATTTTCGGTGAAACTTACATTTATTTAT
>OMLB01053756.1:0-15785 GCA_900302555.1 Myripristis jacobus
AAGATTATATTAAAATGGGCTTCATAGTGGTCCCCATTTTTACACAATGGGTAGCATGCAGTAGCAGATTGCTGATGGTGGCAAATAGGGGGCGCTTTGGGCATCACTTTTGGTTTTTCTGTCTCCTGTGCCCCCCAGTAATGAATTGGAAAATCAGGCCTTGTTCACAAGCCATGCAAAGACTCTTGGAGATGTTTATCAGTATAATAAAGACAACCTCTCCCATCCCATCCTCCATGCTGCAGGATAACAAGCTTGTGAACATTATATTGTGTCTACAGTTACACTTCCCCTTACTAAAAAACATAGTTTACAGCTGCATTGTATTCTGGTCTAGCGAGGTTCTTGTTCTCCTGTGTGATTTCTGAACATTGGTCCAAAATGGTTACTTTAGACAGAAAACCTTGATTCTGAAGGACTGAAACCAAAATCCTGTTGTTTACCGCTGATGTTTTTAGGTAAAATAACTAATAACTGCCATGAATATCTCATGGAAATATCTCAACAGAGGGAACACAGGGAGGGAAAACACCAACAAGCAACAAAAAGGGACCCAGGAATGCAAACGACATCATGTACATCTGCATTTTAACTATTTTTAATGTCTTTTTGTGTGGAAACTGCCTTTCAGGAAGTACACAATGTACTGTAGCACTTCTTGGAAGCACCTAACAGAACTGCAAAATGCTAAGAATACATGTGTGTGTGTGTGTGTGTGTGTGTGTGTGCGCACGGGTGAGTGGGTGGGTGCTGGTTTCTTACCATGATGGTAGTGACCACAACAGTGCGGTTCTCCATGCCAGACGTGTCGTTGGGAAGCAGGGGAGAGTCCTGGATCAGCACCAGTTTGTCTGCATCATTCCAGTAGCCGATCTGGTGGGAAACAGCCAGTGTGAGTCACTACCTCAGTGTGTGTGTGTGTGTGTGTGTGTGTGTGTGTGCTTATGGGTTTGCTATATGATATATGGTGCCAATATTAGCCTTTTTATCAAAATCAGATCTTGTTCAGTCACTGCTCTCCACCTCCGTTTCATTTATTACATATTTACTCTAAAATCAATCAATACTGTCCTGGTTATCAATGGGAAACACTCTAAACTGATCCTAAAGAGACATTTTGATCATGTTCAACTCATTGGAATGAATGTATTATTATTATTACTGGTTTGATGGAGAGTTTTACTGTGGCCTTTATGTTGTTACAGAGGTTTTTCCAGCCTGACAAGACTAACATTCTGTGGTAAACATTCAATACTTGTAATCATTTGGATTTTCCCTGTCATAAAAAAGGTCTGTTGTTACTTGGATTCATTAACGTGTTCAACAGCCACATCTAAAATGGCAACGTAAGGCCAAGTTGCGCTCCTCCTTGTTGTGAAGGCTGATTCTGCCGTCTCCTGCTGAGGGATGCTGAGTGTGGTGGATTCGCTGCCGTGTGTGTCGCCTGTGTCGATACGCTTCCGCAGTTTGTGACGTTGTGAAAGCATAAAATATCTGAACCTACAAAATGTCCTGCTAAACATCCTGCTGGACTTGATAATGATATGAGATACTTCACCTGTGATGTGTAAGTTCTCACCGTGTGCCGCTTTCAACCTCTGGTATAAAAAACCTTTCCTCACAAGCTGAACTCATATTCTAAAAACACTAGCATCGTTTGAGACCGTCCTCCTGCTTGTACGGTGGCTCATTACGACCTACAGTTACATCTCAAAGTTATGCGACCTCTAGTGGTCCTGTAAATAATGACACGGTGGTGTAGTGTGAAGGGAGCCGTTACAACACACTAACCTTTCCCGAACCTTAACCAAGTATTTTTAGGGGCCAGCAGGGATCATATTAGAGACGCTCCGGTTTTGTTTGGCTTTTATAAAACTGAGCGATTGCTGACCCAACTTTTTCCACTGGATCACAGATGGATGATGTTGTTGGTAGTGTTGTAGTACTCGAGATCGGTCTTGGTCTCGAGACCACTTTTTGAGGGTCTCGGTCTGATCTGGGAATCGAGGGCATTTTCACTCGGTCTTGTCTCGGTCTCGGACTGGGCGGACTCGGGATTTTTGATCAAGACCGGGCGAGACCAGGCTCTCACTACTTTGATAAGAGGAAAAAGGTCTTGGTCTCGTCTTGGTCTCGGTTGGTGCGGTCTTGACTACAACACTAGTTTTTGGATTAAGAGTTTACCATGAAAGCTTTCTTTATTGAAGGTTGAAGGCAGCACATGGTGAGTACTTCCTAAAAAAAAAATATGCATTATGGGTTAAGTATTGCTTTAAGATCTTGACAAGGACAATGTTTGAGATGTCCTGATTTTAATGGCCATGGACAAATTCCAGGCAGTCCGATTTATGTACGTGCAGCGGCCGTGATATAAAACAAGGCTGAGCAAAACGTGCTGGCTGTTATGTGATTTTTAATCAAACACAGCTAATATTGCCAAACCAATATATAGTCAAACTACAGCATATAGCTTTGACAGCCACCGTAAGTCAGTGAAGACGGAAACGCCGGGCGAGCCAGCTGGCTACTGGTTGGCTGCTGGTGGGAAGCCAGAGGGAATGAGGAACTGTGAGTGGCCGCTGCCTCCTCTGTGCCGGGGCTTCTGGGTGATTGACGATGGTAGGGAACGCGGGGGTGCGCTTGAGACACACACGTACACACTTACAAGCGCACACACCCCCTGTCCTGACAGGACCCTCGCTGAGAGCAGGAGGACAGGCCAAAGCAGCTTTCTGATTGATGGGATCCCCTCCCTGCTTCTTTACCTTCCTCCAGCCTCCACCCGCCCCCCTGCCTCCACAACTCTCTTTTTCATCCCATCACTCTCTCTCTCTCTCTCCTTCCCTTTTTCCTATTTACACCTCCCTTCTGACATCTTCTCTCTCATCACAGAAGGAAGGGGGGCTGAAGCTCTTCATAACATACTTATGATAATAGGAAAATGCCACAACACACATATTCATCATCTCCCCCGGCACCACCCCACCCCTCCAGGTACTTAACATGACATACAGAGCAAGCAGCAATGCACACATCTCCTCCTAACATCACCCCTGACTGCAGTGTATTACTCACTGTCGGGCATTAATAGAATCCATAATCTGAAACAAACAGCTGACCAAAAACTGACTCGATACGGCTGACATTCACTGTTACATTGCAATCCATGACAGAAATCAAAGCAGTGTGGTGTAGTCTTACCCGTCTGGGTCCATTATTCTTCAGTTCAAACACGTCCATTGTGTAGTTGACCCTGCGGCCATAGTGGTCAAACTGGACATTACCTGTTAATCCCTGCAGCCGGACCTAGACACGGGAGGAACGAGAGGGAGATGACGATGTAGCACGGCCAGAAACCGGTCATGCAAACAAGATGCATTTTACATCGCTGGAAAGACGGTCAAACAGACAACATCAGTCCAGTGAAATTCAATATCTGCTGTATATGGGAGTTTCTAAATACAGGTAAAATGAGCAC
The DNA here is from genome assembly GCA_900302555.1 of Myripristis jacobus. Taxonomy (NCBI): domain Eukaryota; kingdom Metazoa; phylum Chordata; class Actinopteri; order Holocentriformes; family Holocentridae; genus Myripristis; species Myripristis jacobus. Next base: position 3,479 of record OMLB01053756.1, read on the forward strand.
GTAGGCCTAATTTGTGTGTGAGCATGGAAAACGAATTACGTGCATTTGCTTATTAAGTCCAAATGACTGCTTTTCCTCATTTTTCTTGCCATTTCTGCATTCATTCATATTTTTTTGAGTAATATATTTCCTCTGATTAATGACCTCAAAAAACAACAGGCTCCCTTGTCGGGGTTTTGACAGATTTACACAAGTTCTACTGTTTTACACTGCAAAAAAAAACACCCAACTCAACATGTCATTCAGCCTCAATGCCTTATATCGTACTTTTCTTTACAAAACTTGAAAAATTCTGTCATTCGGGTGAGGTACTTTCATGCTTCCGACACAGTTGTTTCAGGAATTTCAGGATATCAACATCAACACTGTGAAACTAATCAGGGCAGAATTTGTATCAAGAAAATAACACTTTATTCAATTCAACATTTTTGCAGTGTGGCTATTAATCTAACTTCCTTAACAAGACACTCTCTTGCCTTACTCTCACAGCTCCAGCTTAGAGCCCATTACATTTTAAAATCGCCTTGGGCAACTTCCAGTTTTTTCTTCTTCTGATCATCCTCTGATCAAAAGTGCCACCACTTCTGTAACACGCATAAGACTCTTCTCGCTTTTGCTGAGGACACACTACAGAACTTGCAGGCTCATTAAAGCCACAATTTCACCATCATTATACTGACTGGCGCGAGTGTGGGTCGGTTGTACAAATGATCTTGTGGTGAAAAGAAGGTTCCGGCCTCCCGGTCCAGTTGGTTTCATCATAACTCTGCAGACTGAAGTGGTCAGCCAGTCAAATCCAAATCCAGTTTTGGACAACAGATTAACAGAGCGGCAGCCAGTGTGAGAAGTAAAAAAAAAAAAATCAGCAAATGTGGAACAAAAAAAAAGCTCCACTTCCATTGTTGTTCATTCTGGATCAAAAAAATAGTAGCATGGGAATTTGGGGAATGCATGGTGAAGGTGAATATGATCCCCAAATGTGAGTTCTCCATATGGAACTGCTTGTGGACATTCACGCTACCGTGCAGACGCTTTTGTTCTTGCGCTCCACTTTGCTCCTTGATTTTCCAAGTTTTCCTACTTCCTACTTTTTCCTGCCTCTCCCCGAGCAGTGCTCAACTCTAAAAAGTGGATTATTTGTAAAAGTGACTGCAAGTTGTGATTGTTCGCTTTTTGGGAACTTCTTGAACTGTTTGATTTTTGTCTAAGAGTGATCGAAGAGTGAGTGACCGATCAAAACCCTAGACAGGGTCGCTACGTCCAAACGTGAAGTTAAGCCCAAAGCCCATACAGACAAGGAGTCCGGGCCAAATGTGAGTGATGTACTGGACTTATCTCATAGGTTCTGTCTGTGCACCCGGGAACTAAACAAGTTATGCTATGTGGGGGCAGCTGACACTGGCAGAAGGGAATCAGATTTGCTCAAAAAAGATTTTTTGATAAGTTCTCACTGAGCTCTCCAGTGCCTGTGAGTCAAATATATTTCAATGAAAACTTCAACTTGTTCTGGTAACGTAATGATCTCTTCAAGGGAAGGGACAAAGGAAAGGCTGACAATCTTCTGCACCATCTGAGGCATCAGACAGCTTCCTGCCATAATGCCCATCAGCGAAAGTCTTGTCCACAGCAAGCAAGAGCAACAGCTTCAGTATGACAACAGTGACCGCACTCCCCTGGCCCTCCACTTTGATCCCTGCTCCGCACTACCCCACTTTCACCTCAGAGATCCTCACCCCTATCTCCACTCCCCTCTGACCCCCTAGTAATCCCTCTCTCCTCTGTTTCTCCTCTCAGATTCACAAACCAGATGGAAGATTTTTTGATGAAATCTGGTATCAAAAGTACCCCACTCATGCCCACAATGGCTTAGTCACAGGTGTTACCATCATCCATACACGCCTCAACCCCCTGGGCACCTCCATCTCGCCCCTGACCCCTGAAACCCTCACCCACACCACTCTCATCTAAGGCCTTGAACAACACAGAGAGCAGCTGCTATCAGTGTCAGCAGTAACTAGAACTGCAATGAACAAATGATCCTATAGCTGGCCGAGGCCCTGCGACAGAACAACGGCTCCAGCAACAACAACCGCAGTGTCAAGGCACAGGTTAAATAAGCAGTTTTCTGTGAAGTCTTGAAACCCCACAAAAATGATTCACATTCCCTGTGAGCCAAGTATCTCAGGCCCTGCATCAATAAATCTAAAACTGGCCCTCCTCAATATCAGATCTCTAGGTAACAAGTCATTTTTAATCAATGATTTTATAACCTCTTACAAACTAGATTTCATGTTTCTGACAGGGATTTGGCTTTAGAGCAACAGAGAAAATGGGAATGCTGTCCTTACTGACTCCACCTAATTTCTTGTTCAACGAAACACAAAAGGAGAGGCAGTTTGTGCCTTTTTTGCAATAAGTCCCTGTGCAAGAAATCACCTGGGGCGTTTTCATTCTTTGAATATGTGTCACTTAAAATGGAAATAAAATTCTTTCCATATATTCTATATATAATGAAATAAAAGCCATGGAAAAACTCACCAGATTTCTTTGGTGATTTTACTGAGATGTTTTCTTTTGTTTGTACTGAATTTGACAGTCATTACAGATGACTTTAATACACACATAGATAATGATGATGTCAATGACAAAAATAACAAAGAACTTTCTGCTGAACTTGTTTGATCTGTCACAGCATGTGAAAGGGTTGACCCATACTTGAGGACACACTCCAGATCTGGTTATTACCATGGGTGCTAACATCTCAAGCATCACTGTGCTTGATGTTGCTCTATCTGATCATTTCTGTGTCTTCTTTGATCTGTCTGTTAAGCCCAAACTCAATATCACATCTGAAACTGTTAAAAAAAGAGGTATATCGATGAGAGTACCAGAACTTTTTTTTTATGGAAGTCCAGAATTAACTTGATATGACACAGTTTAACCTCATTGATTATAAAACTCTAAGGCCAAATCTTACAACACAATGGAGTGGCCTAACACAGTTACGCAGATGACACACAAATCTACCTAACATTAACATTTACACCAGGCGACTATGGCCCTGTTGGTACACTCTGTCAGTGCACTGAACTAATCAATGACTGGATGTGGCATAATTTTCTTCAACTAAACAAAGTTAAGATGGAGGTAATTGTCCCTGGCACACGGAAAGAAAGACATAATATTTTTGGACTCAGAGTTAAGTTTCAGCAGCCACATCAAATCAGTAACTTCATTAGCTTATTGCCATCTAAAAAATATTTCAAAAGTCAGAGGATTCATGTTCAAGCTAGACCTAGAAAGCCTTACCCATGCTTTTGTTCCCAGTTGATTAGGCTTTCAAATAAAAGGTCTTCGGCAACTACAAATTCAAAATGAAGGGAAATATGACCGAATTACACCAGTCCTACAATTTGACTGATTTTAAAATCTTGCCTCTTGACTACAAATCACTCAGTGGTTTTGGGCCTAAATATATATCTGACATAGTCATCTCATATGAACCTCCAAGGACTCTTGGGTCATCTGGTCCACTGGCAGACCCGAGAGTTAGAACAAAACATGTCAAAGCAGTGTTTTATTATCATGCAGCACAAACTTGGAATAACCTCCCAGATGATATTAGACAAGTCAACACTCTGACTGCTTTTAAATCTAAACATAAAATGTTTATGCTCTGCACTGTTTATTCTGCCATGTAATGCAACTTTTGCTGAACTGCCTCTTAATTCTATTTTCCCCTCAAATCTGTTGATTTTGCTGTATTTTTATTATTCTGTAAAGTGCTTTGAAGTACCTCTGTGTATGAAATGTGCTATAAAAAATGCCTTTCCTTGCCTTACAGCGTTAAACTAGCGTGGGCACTCTGCTGCTGGTACTCCACTGGGAAATACAAGTAGTGTGAGAATGCTGTTTGTGCATTTTGGCCTTAAGGTGGTGCTAGAGGAAAGGTCATGAGGTAATCAAAACAGACAGGGTTCATCCTTGGGAGCACGAATATGCTCTCCAGATTCATGGCAATCTGCCCAGTAGAACAAATTTGAGATATCAAATTTGACATTTTGGCCTACGAGTAGTGCTAGAGGAAAGGTAATGGGGTAATCAAAGTTAACAGGGTTCATCCTCTGGGGAGCATTCATGTGCTCACCAGATGTCATAGAAATCTACCAAACAGATTTATAGATTTTTGAGATATTGTATACAAGCCAAAATTGTGCCTGACCGAAAGTGATGTTGTCACCAAAGCTGAGAGGGTTCATCTTCTGGGGAGCGTTGCCAAACATCATGGCAATCCTCCCTATAGATTTCAAGATATGCTGTCTTGGATGGACAGATGGACCAAAACAGCCGTCCATAGGCGCCGTCCATTAGTGGGGTAAGAATACCTGAAAACTGTAGTTGTTAAGCGTCCACTGTCCAAGATTTTACTGTCTCCTAAGCCTTTCGTTCCCCCTCTTTCACTGTCTCTTACCTGTTTGAGGGTACGCTCCATATCGATGCCCTGGTTCCATGGGGCAGCAGGATTGGCGAGACAGTCGCCGGCATTGCCCCGTCTGGAGATATCCACCTTCTGCCTGCGTAGGTTCCTAAAGGCCTCGGCCATCACCATCACTCCGTCATACGTCAGTGCTGAAGTGTACTGAGGGACAGGAGGAGATGATGAGAAAGACAGAGGTAAATGTTATGTGGGGATGAAAAATGCCGCAACACTACAGCACCCATGCAGCACTTTGTTATTATGCCTACCAACCACAGCTGGGGTGTGTAAATGTTTCTTAGATTACTTTAAGACTAAAGCACCAACGGAACCTCACAGGGAAATAAGTATCCTGTAACTGAACGGAAATGGAAAACCCAGATGGAAAAGGGGTGACAAATAGAATACACTGATAATACTGTTGCCAGGTTGGACCCTTTGAAATTACAGTTACAATCTGTCTAACCTCGAGGCTACTCTGCTGTCCTGTCTGTTTTATTATGTATACAATGCTGGGGCACAGACACTGGAAAAAGTATGAGGCCAATTAAATGCTGATTTAGCTGGACAGGCAAAGTGCTCTGCAATATTTGCCGGCCAGATCTCTTTAAATACGATCTGGGCGGCGTAAGGCTTCCTCTGAGAGGCCGCTGGGTTTCTGCAGGGCCTAACAACACACCATAATGGCCTTCTTGTTGCAAAGAGGCAGCATTTTCCCTCTGCTCATTATTTTCTGCAAGTGCACAAGAACAGAGAACGAGAGAGAGAGAGAGAGAGAGAGGGGAGGAAAGAGAGGGAGAGAGAGAATTCCCCTCCCAATTTTCCTTATCTATCTTTGAACTGAACACTCTGTACAGCAGCAGATTCTGTCTACAAAAATTAGTCTCTTCCACACGAACCGTACATTTCCCTGGAACCTACCTCTGGTGGGGGGCGAAATCTAATAGACTGAATGACAGAGAGGGAACAAGATGGAGAGTGAGCGGAGAAAAAAAAGGGGAAAAGGCAATTCTTTAGTCCAACTGAGTAGCAGCCTGGCATTAATTATCCCAGCTAGCAGGAGTTCATTAAGTCCCCCTCCGGCCGGGGGTGAATCCTATTCATTAGCCCACTGCTCACCGCGTCATTATAGCTCTCTATGGGGGCTGCTGCAGACTGCCCCTGCTGCCCTTTGAAAGACTGCTATAACATAACATACACATATACAGCCATGGAGCAAGGTAAACTAACTTATCAAACAACTTTGGAGGTCATGCCCTGATGACGCTTGGCTCACAGCTGAATGAGCCGCACTTGAAGGGCTGAGGCTTTCGTGGAGCTTTGGCCCAGTGTGCCGGTCAAAACACAGATGACAGCAGCCAACAGCGCCCGCAGGTCCCGTCAGCGGATTCGTCATTGCAATTGCATGCTGCACGGCCAAGCTTGGTTCAAAGCCACGTAACTTTAACTTTGAAGTCTAGCGGAGGTCTCAAGGTCTACAAAGACCCCAAACACGTCCTGCTGAACTCCAGGGAAATGTGTGTAAAATGATGGCAGACATCTAGATATTTTCTATTTGCTGTAAGGCTGCAGCTATAAAACAATGGAATATTTCACTCAGTGTAACTTGAGTAAAGTGCTGCAACCAGCAGATTATATAATATGGATTCACCTTTGCTGTACAACACAGTGTTTTATCATTTTGAAGCCACTTCAGTATTAATATAATGGTCATAGTTCAAGGAGTCAACAGAATGGATGTACAAACACACAGTTCATAGTTCACAGTGCAAACACCCGACAAATTAAAGCTGCACTAGTCAAGATTTTTACCTAGAAATACACCTCTCATCTCAAGAGAGAAAAAAGAAAAACATATATACGAAAACTGGCAAATGAAAAAGCACATCCTCATAGGCCAAGATACACATTTTTGTGATTTATTTGATTTTTGATAGACATTAAGGGAATTTTATTCAGGTTTTCATACACGGTGATTAATACGGCGTGGCAGTCTCACTCTGGTTTGCTGCTTGCTTATCCTTTGGCACGTTTGACATCAGGTTTTGGTTTTGGTTTTGTGTTTTTCTAGTTGGATAAACACGCAGAACGGGAAAAGGCCCAACTCTCCTGGTGGTTAATATATAAGCAGAGAGTTGACTGCAGCTTAAACTATGGAGAAAGTTAGTGGGGAGCAGAGTAATTTAGTCAGAATGGATTTACAGGAGAGAGAGCAATTTATCAAGAAATGAAGTGGGAATAAACAGACACACACACTCTCTCTCTCTCACACACACACACATACACACACACACACAGGAATAACACACAGATACACATGTGCGACACCATGTGATATAACCTCGTAGCGTAAAATTTTAATTATAGCTTCCCCACTCCATCAAGTACACACACACACACACAAACACAAACTTATGGCAGACACACACACACCACTTCCCCTCTGCCACATCTCGTTTTTAAAAATACAGATCTTTGTTGGACACACATATGTGCTGGGGGCGCCGAGGTTTGGTGACCACCATAGCGTGAGAGTGCCATCTCCAATCTGTGCGGCTGAAAAAAAAAAAAATCCTTAAATTGGGTCAGTCTGTCACATCGCTGGATATTTCAGCGACGGATGGAGCACAGCGGGCCGCCGACAGTCACGCCTGTTCCTTTGCTTCAGCCGTGGCAGAGGAACGGACATGTACATCCTCCCAATTCCCATACTCGGTTTTTCACATTCTCACATTTTTCCCCTCTTACTTTATACCACAGTGCCTTTATTTTCACCCTGAATATGTTGTGTCACAGTGTTTGTATGTTTTAGATGGATTTGCTCATCTCATTAGACACCACTGCGGTTGTTTTGCACATTTTACAGACGCGCTGTGATACGCTGTCATTCTCAGTTGTGTTAAGTTTTCCTCCCCTTAATATATTTGCGCTGTTCTTATTTCTATTACCTACAGCCCGATATTACTAACCAATATCGGCACATCACAGATATATCAGTATCGGTGCATGTTGGCCGCGATGAAAGACAAAGGAAAAGAGGAAAGAAAAAGACATATTGAGTGTCATCGTTGAACGGTTTGTCCAGCAGACGCCGGCAGAGCTGCATGTCACAGCCGAGCAGATGGAGGTGCAGACTGTGTCGACAAGTTAATAACTTCATTGTTCAACTGTTAAATATCAACGATGACCAAACGTGTTTTTATGTGGGGAAAAATATCGGCCAATAAATCATCTTTGGATATTTGGTTTTTTTGGGTTTTTTTTTTGCTCTATAAAATAAAAACTTGCTTATGCCAGATGCTCACTTTTGTTGTGGTGTCAGTAGGGGGCGCTGTAATGTTCTGATTAAAATGATCAGACAGAAATACAGTCCACAAAGCTGTGAACATTTAATGTCTCTGTATATTTTGTAAGGGAAATTGTAGTGGAGTAAAAATATAGATTCTATTTTAATAATGTAATGAAGTAAAAGTTAGGCTAAACGGAAAGCTTAAAAACTTGAATAAAGCAGAAATTCCTAAAAAGTACCTAAAAAGTACAGTAACGATGTATTTCTCCTTTATCCATCTGCTGTTTTGCTGCTGGAGCCTCATTAAAATGTCATGTTAAAAAATGTTATAAAAACCGTCTTGATTATAATGCTGGTGACAGTCATGGAGGCGGGTGCCGGGTACCTTGGGCGGGGCGTCGGAGCCGGGGTACTCCCTCTGATCCAGCTTGTTCCAGCGCTGCATCAGCTTGATCACCATGGGGTTGCTGAAGTCGACCAGCTGGAAGCCCGTCACGTTGGCCCCGCCGTGCATGAAGCGCTCCAGGTTGATGTCCTTAAAACCCTGAGGGGGGAGGTGGAATAAAATCTAGTTTAGGAGGAGGAGTGACAGCAAGAACAATCACGGCACCAACGCTTGACAACAGCCGAGGAGAGTCTCGTGCAAATGACGGGACATACCCAGTTTGAAAACATAACAGTTTTCAAACTGGGTGAACTGTCCCTTTAAAATATAAATATTGGCTCATGGACTGAGGCAGCAGACAGAGAAGAGAGGAGAGATGGATAGAGAGAGTGAGAGGGAAACAGAGAGAGAGGCAAAGAAAGACATAAAGAGAATAAACAAAGAAAGAAGAAGAGAAAAGAGAAAGCCAAAGGAGGGAGGAGGCAGAGAAAGCGAGAGAGAGATGGAGTGAAAGAGCGAAGGCTGAAAGAAAGGAGGACACAACAGAGGAAGCGTCCCGTCATCCTCACCAGGTTGGCCATGATATAATGGTAGCCCTTGACGTGCTTCCCGACACTGACGATCTGTGAAGAGGCAGAGCAGAGCTCAGCGTTAATCTGACTGGATTACAGCATAGCATACTTTAATTACATTAAATAATGCAGATGACAGCCGAGTGTGTGTGTCTTGACACAGTGTGACCGTCGCCTTTAATCCGGAGAAGATCAGCCGCCGCCGGAAGTCTAAACAAATGAACAGGCAGTCATGTCAGTATCTCACTGAGGGAGTAAACACTCCACGCTTTCGGAGACGTGACAATGCTTCCCGACACCCCGAGACAACACAGCGGCACACACACATAATCACACGAGGACAAGCGCAGAGCTGCAGCTCGGTGATAAAACCGACTTTGAAAGCCGACATCTGCCGGGAAATCCCACTGGACGTCCAGTTAATAAGGGTGTGAATTAGGCTGAAGAAATATTTTGAATCCCTCAGAAAAGCTTAGATTGATATCAGCTGCACAGTGGCCCCCGCTCCGCTGGGGTAACTGGGGCATTCTGGGGCATTTCGGGTTACTCAGAGCTGTGGAAACCCAGCCCTCGACCTAAATCATGCAGCTAAGCGGGGCTGCAACCGAGAGGAGCGTCCCACCTGCTCTGACTAAGACATCCTAAATATGCTGTGTTTGCCTAAATTGAATTGTGGAGACTTTTTAACCACAGGAAGTCTTGAAAAATAAACAGGGAAAATACAAACTAGCCAAATTACTCACAGGAAGACACCAGATCTTTTCCCTCTGGACCCTCTGGTGTCGTTCAGGATGAAGCCATCCCAGACGGGGAGATGTGATTACCTTACATGCAGTTTACATGCACCGTGTTACAGGATGTGTGAGCTCTGATGTTCAGGTTTATAAAACAGCTACACCTTCCTGCCCTTTGGGACCCCAGGGTGCAAAACAGCTGCACATCACAGCTTTAAAGTCCACATGAAACGACCTCACATGACCTCGACTTCCTGTCAAACAGCGTGTCTTAAACATCGCGGGAGTGTTACATCAGATACAGCAAGTCAAGAAAGTAAGAGTCCATTTCATGTTTTTTTTTGTTTTTTTGTTTTTTTACAGCCAAATTGAACTTTGGTATGTGTTGGGTTCTCTCTGTGTGATATGAATCCACATGGTGATGAAATATCCTCATTAGCTGCTCCGTGTATCTCTAAATTCACTTCCATAGTGCAACAAAACCAGTCCCAAAATAACACTTTTTGCTCATGAACAAACACAAACAAAGCAGATTATGCCAAGATGTAAAAACAAGTCCTGGTACCCATTTTTTGAGGAAGTCAAATAGACCTTTTCTTGTCATTTTAACCGGAAAGTAGATCCGGCATGTAGTGTCTGCTGGAAACGTCTGCATAGTATCCTTGCACCAGAAGGAAACTGGTTGTTGCTGTTACTGTTGTTAGACAAAAAGAAAAGTGGACTGGGACTTCTTGTTTTTTATTTTGTCCTAATCCACGTTTTTATGGTGTTTATGTGCTAAAAATGTGCTATTCTGGGAGCCGGCTTGCTGCGTCATGTAAGTGGATGATATGGACGTGATGGAAAAACACAGCGTTGTGGATTAGCAGCCCAGGGGAGCATGGAGCAACTAATGAGGACATTTCACCACCATGTGGACTCTAATGCCCAGGTGACTCTTCAACCCGGCACTCTACCAAAGTTCAGTTTTGCTTTAACAGCCATTAAACTTTAAGAGAAAGTGAGCTGGACTTGATTTCACTGACTTTGTTGATTTGCTGCTATTGCACAACGACTACATCATTTTCCACTCAGTGTGAATCCCGTCTGTGAATAAAAAACAAGTTTGTGTTGCATGATTTCACGCGTTGTGGGTTCACTGTGACAGCTGGTTGCTTATGAGGCTTGCTACACATTTGCTGGCCTGCTAATGAGGTCCAATTGCTCATTCAAATCAGGTGCATTAAGATACGTTGGTAAGGTGTAAAAAAACAAAACAAAAAGGTGACAGTTGGACAAATCCAGAAATGAAAAGGTGTTTATGTGCTTGGCGGTGCCGCTGACCGTCACCGCGGACGGCTCAGCAGGTCCCCATGTGACAGAGTCCATCACGTCTGTTTGTGAAATGTTGTGTGCGCTGGGGTCTAACAAAGATGGAACAGGAGGTCTGCCGCTCCGTGGGGCAAAGACACACACACACACACATGCGCACACACACAGCGAGTTGTTAGCACAGTGACAGATGTCAGTGTGGAGATTTCCTGAATAATTGAACAATTATGGAGACACCAGTTGCCTCAGGGATGGATGGAGGGATGAAGGGATGAGGTGAGGAAGGAGGAGGAGGACATTCTGAGTGTGCTTATGCCAACTGATATCACTGGAGATCGCAACAGACTGTTTTTGAAATGGAAAACTTTCTAATTAATGAAAACACATTCAACGGGGAAAAAAACAAACAACAACACCAAAAAAAAAAAACCCCATAAAGTGAGTGTGTGTGAAGTAGGAACTTGTGTGTTTTGGGGAGTTTCAATCTCTGCAATCCTGAAACCAACAAATAGAGAAGAGCCCTGCAGCTGTCACTGCACTTCACACAACCTGGAGACACACTCGCCGTGTGTGATTGTGCCGCTCGTCTGGCGCTGACAAGAAACAGATGGTGGCCTTAGAGCTCATGAATTCATCACATGTATCGCTGACACGTGATGAATTTTATATGTTGGTTTGCTCGCTGGCAAGACCGCAGTGTCTGGTTTGCTACCTCACTGTCTTATGACCACACCTGGTTTGCATTAACCCCACCCCCCCCCAGGTATTTGGTGGCTGATACCCATGCTAATAACACCAGAAAACAGTTTGTTATGGTCAACTGTGCTTTTTTGCCACAGTATCTTAACTGTGAAAACAAATATTATTACATTAATAACATTACATTTCAGCTATAATGTTACCAAGAGCTATATACACTGCCTGGCCAAAAAAAAACAAACAGTCGCCACCTGGATTTAACTAAGCAAACAGGTAAGAGCCTCCTATTGGATAATTACTGCATGGGTGATTATCTTTCAGCTGGCAACAAGTTGTTTAACCCCAACTGATACAATGAGGAGCTTCTCATTTCTTAAACAACCATGTGGAAAGACACATCCCGTGGTCATGGAAGAGATGCTAGTCTATTTGAGAAGGGTCACATCATCGTCATGCATCAAGCAGAGAAAACATCTAACGAGATTGCAGAAACTACTGAAATTGTCCAATGCATTATTAAAAACTGGAAGAATAGCCCAGATTTTGCCTGTTCCAGAGTGACGGGAGCATCAGGGGAAGAAGAGAGGCAGATTGAAGTGATGCACCCATCATGCCTAGCGCCTCCTGTCCCAGCCTGTGGGGGCGGTGCTGTGATCTGGGGCTGCTGCAGGTGGTCAGGTGGAGGTTCAGCAACATTATGTGCCCAGAGAATGAGGTCAGCTGACTACCTGAATAAACTGAATGACAAGGTGATTCCATCAATGGATTTTTTCTTCCCTGGTGGCACGGGCACGTTCCAAGATGACAATGCCAGGATTCATCGGGCTCAAATTGTGAAAG
>OMLB01053760.1:16547-31995 GCA_900302555.1 Myripristis jacobus
TGGGTTAAAAAAAAAAAAAAAATAAACTAACCCTAACCCTAACCCTAACCCTAACCCTAACCCTAACCCTAAACCAAGGAGGTAAAGTGTGACTGTAGGCCACGGGAACTCTTGTTGACAAAAACTGCACAAAAACACACATGGTGGGAGGATGGTGGGACTGAAATTAAATTTTTAATATATTTGTTATTTAATTAGCTGTAAAGTAGTGAGGGAGATGAGGAGGGAAAGCTGTGGGCTGAGTCCAGTCCTGGGCCAACAGGGGTGCACGTGGTTCCAGAAGCCAGGACTCAACCCAACCACAAATTGCAGTTTTAATTATACAAACATTATTCCATTACACAATTATGCAAACAGAGCTGCTCTGTAGGCAGAAATAAACTAATTGATTAAGCCAAACCTCATCGAGCAGAACCCAAGACCCACATTTCTGCTCCCCTTCTGGAAGGAAACTGCTAGAAGAGCTTGATGTTTCCACAACCAAGAACAGCTTCAGTTTCTCAGTTTCTACATTCAAAATCAAGATTAAAATGGCACTTCACTATAAAAAGATGTTCATGTGAGCAGTGTTGCCAACTCAGCAGCTTTGTTGCCAGGTCCGACCCATTTATGATGGCCACCGCTGGTCTTTTGTTGCCCTTAGCTGAGGAGACATGATCTGGTGGCTTTAAAGGTGGTAGGTAACACTGATGCTGGAGAACCACCAACACCGTCTTGTTTATAGCTGAGCAGAACAATAAGAATAGCCTACTGTAGAATTACTGAAGACAACACAAACTCAGGCTGGACACACCATACAGCAAAAGGTGATGAATATTTGCATTAAACACAGAAAACAACTCAACAACAGTTACAAAATGATCTTGGTATTTAAATCAACTTTGGTGCAGTGAGTCATGCATACCCCTTCCCGCCTGACCATCTAGAAAGCACTAGCACCAGTTTGGAGTCAGGTGTTACATATTATCACAGAATTTAGCGAGCAGTCTGGCTACAAAAATCATTTTGAGGGAGTAAGAAGCGATGCCCTGGAAAATTCACAGGAATGTAGCGACAGTTGAATTTACCTCTCCGGTGGGATTCCTCTATTTTTTTTTTTTCAAGTTGGCCTATCAACTGGATTCATTTTTGAAACAGAGAAACTTACAGAGAAACTTTGAATAGCACAGGTTACGTATTTAATATGTTCAAAAATATTACTTGTCATTCAACACCAGACATCTAGCCTGAGTAGAGTATGCCTTGACTTACTTGACTTAAACCCTTCTGGCTCGCTGTGGATCATAAATTACAGCCACAAAATGCTCTCCAGCGCTCTCTGATTCTGTTTTGCACTGCTTTCTCTATAGCACCTTCCAGCAACGTCAGCATGCTCAGCCTCTGCCTCTCCTGACCTTCTCTTGTTCTTTGGCCTCCCACATTTCCTTGAACGCTGAGCACAGACCTATTGTTAATTTGGCATAAAAAAAAAAAAATAAACAGGAAAAAGAAATATCTGACATTCTATTCTGAATAGCATATGGATGGGGAAAAAGCTCAGAGGTCAAACTGAAGTAATTTTTTTCAACAAAATGACTTAATCTAACTTGCAAAATAGTCAAATATATACAAAATTATGCATGATGTAGATTATTCTATTTCTCGTGCTGTTATAACTACTGGCACAAAAACATGAAGGATGAAAATCGAGAGGCATGATAAAAAAACATGAAGCATGCTGCACAAAATACCTCATTTTTACAAAACACTGTTTGCACCTGAACAGCTGATGGAAGACGCTCTGCAGTTGAAAATGACCTGGACTGCAGTCTTTTCACAACCACTGTGAAGTGGATCCAGCCCTTCAAAGGCCAAACACACAGCTGCAGACAGTCTGCATTTGGACTCCAGATGCAACCCTGTGGTGTTGAGTACACAGGTTCGGCCTGTTACGAGGCTACATTCCTACATTAGGAGGCTGGATAGGGAGCCAGCTACTTCCACAACTATAGAGAGCACTATCTTCACTCTATTGCCTGTGAGAAGATAGATGTGACATCTGTATGAGGACTGACACATATATATGAAGGTGGCCACTGCTGCTCTACATCGTCACACAGATCATATAAGTTTGTTGGTACTCAACATTGATGAGCAACAGTGGTCTTAAACATTGCCTCTGGTAGTCAGGAAGAATGAATTGCAACAAGCACTGTTTTTTAAAATGATTATTATTGTTGTTGTTGTTATTATAATTATTATTATTCATTGAGACATAATGCATAAATTACAGTGTTCCTTACAAAGCGTTGTTTGTTCTAGTTTTTGACACGTGACTTTCGACAAAAGCGCTCATAAAATTTTAAATTTGTATAACAGGTCACACCAGTGTAGAATTACAAAGACAATACACAAAATGCATTATAATTTGTAGTATGTGTGCAAGTGAAACTGTTTTCTGTCATAGGCAGTAAACTATGTCATCTGGTGGGTCTTTTATGTAGGAGGACAGGAAGTGGGAACCTCACGAGAGAAGTGAGTCGTGTACCATGTACAGTAGTTACAGCGATGGGTTATCTGTGAGGTTCTAAATCACACACGTGTCTCTCTGCCAGCCTGATGGATAGACCTTCATCTGACCTTCACCTGGTACTTTGTCTCCTGGCACTCCTCTGCATCCATGGGAAAGGTCAAGGTAAGGCTTCTGTCTTAAGATGTGACTTAAATGAGAGCATGCTTATGCTGAAAATACTCAAATTACTGTGGTAGGGTGTCTCACTGTAGTACAATACTAGTACATTACAGTCTACATTTATTATTTAAACACATTTTAAATACATTGAATTGACTGAGTAGAAAATAAGTTCAAATCTGTCATTTTTGCATGTGTTTTACTGTGTGATGCCATAATGATCAACTTGCAAATTACATCTTTAGGTCACTTGCTCAGAATGATTTACTAAGTTGAGGAATGAGGCTCTACATACCAGTGTAATATATACTATATTTAACAGTTAAAATGTAAGTTGTAAAATGTGAGTTATTTCTGGCAATGTTTATATATCTAACTGAAGACTCGTGCTTGTGAAATAGGAGCATTTTTGTGGATGTATTTGTCCGTGCTTATGTAGGAAATATTGAAAAAGGATTTTCAGGTATTTTTTACACTCTGTCAGAAAATGAACAGCTTCAACAGGTATTATGCCATGAACCAAGCAGAGATATTTGACCATGATCCACAGTGAATGGTTCAAGAAAACAGTGAGGATTGTTGTATCATTGAGAGTTTTGACTGAAATTCGAGTTGTTTTTTTTATTTCAGTTGTAACGGGCTTGAGCCCTCGATGTGACACTCAGATGATGGTCCAGAGAGGCACGGTATGGAAAGCTGTCCCGCAACGGCCCCTGACAATCAACTGCACCATGAAATACTGCAGGAAGCCGTCACATGTCATCTGGTGTAAACTTCAGGACACAAACACATGTGCACCAGTAAATGATACAGAAAATATTGGAATAAGACAAGCTGACCTCTACGACAAGAATAAACTGATCTCGTTTTTGGATTTCAAACCAGTCTCCATCCATGATGAGGGCTTATACAGATGTGAATCAAAAGGATCCAGATTTTTACTCAGCCATACAATCAATGTCACATTTTCAGGTAGGTGGTCCAAATACTGCATTTCACATTATAATTAACATGTTTGGCCATTTGGGCTGCCAGTGTTGAAAATAGTCAACTTAGGATCAACCTAACCACTGTGATAACACTTTATTTGGACTGCCCATACTATTATTACATTATTTTGGACTGTTGATACTTTAATTTCATATAAGCCGGCCCAATGTAGATATTCAGTAGCAATAGACTGATCAGTTGACTGATTAACTTTGCATCAGTTTGGGTTTGGGCTACATCATGATCAGGGTTAGGGTTGATACTGAATTGATAAGAAGTTGACACAAAGTTGTTACAAAGTTGAAGCTAAGTAGATACTAAGTTCAGTTTTAACATTGGACAGTCCAAATGAAGTTTTAACTTTTTCCTCAGTACAAGAAAACATGTTGTTCAGTCTCAGAAAAAAACAAAACAAAACATATTTGCCTTAGCCATAAAACAAGGAGTGTAAAGCTCTAGACGATGGTAATGACAAGAATTCAAAAAGGAACATTTTCTTGCTGAATATTATGTATTTGTGTTTATGGACTCATCCTGGTGATGGTGATCTTCTTCTTTCACAGATGTCTCACCTGACTCACCAAATGTCAGTGATGATGAGGCGTCCAGTCTGCCCTGGGTGCCCTACATCACCATCAGTGTTAGTGTTGTGCTTCTGGTCTTCGCAGTGATTGTGGTCACCCTACTGAGCTTTTACCGCTGTAACCGTAAGTTGTAATAAGTTATCATTTATTTATATAATAGCCAGAAAATCAAACTCATTCACAGGTGGGTTAATCAATTTCTAAAACTTATCAGAAGAACACAATTCTTCAATCTTATTAGCTGAAACATTTTGTATATGCTTCTCTTTTGTGTTGAACAGGATCAATGAACAACCAGACAAAGGGCGAGGTAAGGTGATAAATGATATTGTATATTGTATACCTTTTTCTGACTTAGACTGAGGGAAAATGTTGCCCAGAATGTGGGAATATTCCTGTAAGAGTCACCAGTCCTCAATCATCACTCGAAAAGCTAAAACATTGAAAAGCTGCAATGTATTTCATCAGTCTGTCTGTTCTTGTTCTTGACGTTGATGTTGCAGGAAATATCCACTCTTATGCTACCTGACATCCCCAAAGACGCTACTCCCTCTGCTCCTGTCCTGCAAGCCCACATGTCCAACCTGTATGACAACTACCCTCGCAACAACACATCACATTCACATTCCCTGATGACCGGAGGAAGCCGGCCTGCGGAAAGCACAGCAGGAGAGGATCAAAGGTCAGGCTGTCTAGTGTACGCCACCCTCAACCACCCTCCCTCTGGGACGCCTGTCAGAGCCCCGCACACCACAACTCAACAAGATGAACACACAGACTACGCTGCCATCAGATTCTCTTGAGCCGTTTTTCATTGTCTCTCCCGTGAAAGTTGGCTTTTATGACTTCTTTCACACACACACACACACAACTATTGCATCCAGTGTAGACGAAAGCAGATAGGCAGTGCATGGGAACACGCACACAACACTTTGTGCTGGTGTCATGGAAACAGGGAACAAGTTTAAGCAGTGAGCAGAGGAGGCTGTGGTAATGTGGAGGTCGGAGAGCTGCAGCGTGTCATCCTAAATAAATCTTTCATTGTGTGACATCAGATGTGTTTGAGCAGCTAAAATAGCATTTTTGGGCTTGTCACAAGCTACTTGTTGTATTTCGCCCATGTGAGCTTTTAGTAGATTTCAGTAGATGGATGCATTTTTTCATCTATTTATATGAAGGACTTTATTTGAAGTAATTTATATTTGTTGATCAAAACTTTCTAGGTTTGTATTTAAAGAAAAAAGCAGTTTGAGAGAAATGTGATTTTGACAGGTGTACTGTATATGCGTTGGCTGCGCCTGCGCTTGTAACACAAGTGCTGTGGTTTGGGGGCTTTCCGTCGCTTGTACAGCAATGTTCCACTGTGCATTATCAGTCTGACTTTCCATACGTAGATTTTCTAATGGGTACGTGGGGCTGCGGAAACATAATGTACTTTAAATGGAAAATGAAGGTGGTGCTTCGTATTTCGTTCGGTGTAGTTCATACTGTGCGTCTCTCTGTTGCGATGACTAATTTAAAGATGACTATTTTAATGAGGGAATAATTTGCCCCCTTACTCTTCTGCAGTTTTCCATGACACATCGCACCTCACCCTGTGTGGCCTGTGCACCAGATATAGACCCCAGCGCTTGACACCGTCTCTAGATGTAGCAGGACAGGGTGTACTCGCAAGTGTGGGTTAATCTCAAAGAACAGGAAGTTCAGGAGGTGTGGTTGGGTAAGTGGGGTTTGACTGTTGTTTTTGTGTAATGAGCGACCCCACTCTCGGTTGACAACAGATGGTTCATAAAAATGCTTATGTTCAATCATTCCACGTAGGAACACATCCCATGTTCTAATTCGCATTAGAAGGTGAAAAGAAACAAATTTTTTGCAGAAAGTATAAAAAAAAAAAAAAATTCAAACAGAAAAATGTGACAATATGCTGATAATGATATATAGAAAAACACCATTTACAGACTGTATCTTGTCATTAATGTTTAAGGGATGAGCTTGTACTAAATAAAGATCTTAGCGACTGTAGATGTCAAGGCTCAGATGTACTTTTTCTGTGTGACCACGGTTCCATACACATGCAGTACGTTGAAATAAGCCCAACACCCGAGCTTTTCCGTATCAAAACGTATTCCACAGTTATAGATGCAAATAGCACATCAGTCATAAGAGCCACAGTCATGTGATAATCCACCACCTTACCACAATATAAATTCATATACATAAATTCACACAAAAAATGGTTTTCCAAAATGATGGTTGTCTAGACAGTTGCTCTTTTGGAAAGGTAAACATAACAAAACACAACAACAGGCTAAAATAAAATAAAATAAGATAAAAATAAAAAAAATGAAGTAGCTTCTTCTAAGACCTCCCTTGATTTGATTAATTGATGTTTTTTATTTGTGTTTGGAGATTACCAGAAAATGAAATGGATTTATATTTTACCCAGTTATACTGTGTAGTGGCCTGAAACAACACCACAAAACAGGAGCTGAAACGGGTGATTATGAGTTCTGAGGATACCAAGAAATGGCGCTGCTCAGAATCGTCAATACCCGCCACCAGGAAGAGCAAACACTCACACACCCCTGAAGATAACCGAGGCTGTGTGCGCTGCTCCACACGGCCTCTGCACAAGTGTCATCTGTCCCGACAGAAACTGGAATTTGGGCGCCCGAAATCAAAAAGGCAAACGCTCCTGCACTGCCTTCCCCCAATTATCCACTTTCTTTTTTTTTTTCTATCCATTTTCACAAAAAAATGGTTTACATATTCTTGCCTCAAGCTGGAAAAAAAGATTTGCAATATGTCAAAGGACGAAAACCCACATAATTACGTTTTCTTTGGACAATATCCAGTGAAACACAAAGTGGCCATTGAGATGTAAATTCTGATAGATTCTAATGCATTTAGAGATGCTCACAAGAGTTCCTCTCATAAAAATGGCACTTGGTAATGTAAAATTATCCTGAATAATGTGATTTAGATGATATGATAATTTCATACACTCTACTCACTGGAATGCATAATTAAGAGGAGACGGCCAGAAGTCCCAATGCGGTCTGTGTACTGTGCCTACATGGAACTGTGGCCATGTTAAATGAATCAGTGAACTCTGAATGGATTTTTTTTTTGGGTCTCTACAACGGTGTCTGTTAGTTACAGCCCACACAGTTTCTGTGCTTACGGCCCAGCTCTCTCACTCACTTTCTTGTCTTACACACATGCACACATACACACACGCACTTTCCCTGGTAGACAAAGCCCCAGTTCAGATGACAAAGGGCTGGAGATCGTGGTGCGAAGGCAGTGTCGGAGACATGCCGATCAGATCTAGCGGAGGTCACTCGGAGACTGTGCGGCCGCTGGATGGAGATCATTTGACAGGAGTGGGTAAGGTATGCAGGAGTGCAACATGTGGCCCCAGATCTACCGGGAGAACAGATGTCTGGGTTGTTTGGGCTCCAGGTTTGGATCAGCTGGGATTTGTAATGAGGAGAGCGATGATATTCACATGAGAAATATTACAAAGAATTAAGATAGACCAAGTAAGTGAAATGAAAATGATGGTGATGATGGAATACCCTGCATGCAAACAATTCAGATTTCTTTATTTTTAATGCTAATGTGAAATATATTTGCTGCTGAGGTAAATAAATACACCAACACTGTACTAGAATCCAGCGAGGCACAGGGCAGAAATAATAAATACTGTATGTGAACCCAGAGTTTATGAATACATCAACTCAACACTGGCATGTGCTGAAGCTTTTGTGTGTGTGTGTGCATGTGAAAGAGAGAGAAAAGAGAGTGCATGTGTGTGTTTGCGCTGCATGAACCACCACAACCATCAGCTGGCTGGGGATGAAAAGGGTCCAGAACAATGAGCATCTGGGCGCCAGGACAGGAATTCCATCATTTTCTAAATCCAGCTGAAGAAGTACAAATCTGGGCCAAAACCTCCATTTCTGATGAATTTTAAAATTGAAAATGGAAAGATTACACATATTCATGAAACATTTTAAAACATTTATTACATTAATTTTACACATCAGGTCTTTTTTGGGGGGGACTGCAGTCTCTACATACAGGGGAGGGTGCATGAAAAGTACATTTTCATATCACAAAACTTTCCTGAAAATCTGCAAAGTCATTCTAAACTAAGCCCTATGTGCATCATCAGTGTTATGAGCAAATAGCAGAACTGTTCAGTGTATCTGCAAACTGAGTAAAACTGCGATCTAAAATCAGCTAAATAATGATGAAATGTGATGTAATGTGTCTGATTTCACATTAAAAAACACAGAGGACTTTGCAGTCTGATAACATGCAATGGCTTTCTTCTGTTGAAAAAGCAAATTGTGACAGTTTCACATCTTTGATTTACAAGATTATTTCTGTATAAAGTTTGAGTATTCAAATGCCTGTGCATATACAAATACAATAGGTGCCAAAGCCGCATTACATGGCGTTTTATACATTAAGGTGCCACTCCAGAGCGTGGAGTTCAGCGTCTCATCTCAGGACAATGTTACAGGAGAAATCCATTTAAAGGGACAGTTCACCAAAAATACAAAACAAGATATTTTCCGACTTAAAGTGCCCACACATGATTAGTGAGCATCAAAGCAAAGAGCAAAAGAGCAAAGTCAGTGCCGACTGTCAGCTAGCTTAGCTATTAGCAACATAGAAAAATTAACATGGTAGCACAAGCTGACTGCTGATAATCTCCACTGACAGTCATGCAGTGTTTATTTGCTTGAGGTCATGATATACATTTTAAATTTACTGCATATAAAGAAAGACATATCATTTTGGCTGTTGGGAGCTTTAATTTAATTGGACTCGCTTCAAAAGATCACTGGCAAACGAGGCCAATGTTAAAATACATTAAACTTGGAGCGCAGCGCAAAAACTGGAAAACTTGAGCCATACATGCCACCAGAGGTAGCGAAGGGTTGGGCGACATTACTCTATCCACAGGAAAACGGTGGCACAGGCAGTGCAGAGCGGTTTAATACTGATCATGTGTAGGCAGCTTTAACCCTTGCGTAATCTATATGTCCAAACAGTTTCTGTGTGATTTGGTGAGGTTTCCAGTTTGTTGCAGTCTTTGCTGTCTTGCAGGAGCCTCAAACAATGGGGCTGGATGCGTAATGTTGTCTGGAGCTCAGTCTATTAAAATGTACATGTGAACAGGATTAGACTGCACTAGAGGTAAACAGGAAAATATCTTTTTGTTGTATTTTAACAACTGATCCTTTAGCCCTCTCAGACCACTAGGCTGCACTGCCTGAACTATCCAGCAGATCCCAACCTGTACACACACACACACACACACATGCACACATGGCCCAGTCTGAGTCTACAATAGAGGCGAGCAACCAGACATGCATTCCTTCCAGGGGCACCAGTAAGGTTTCAGCGTAGCATCTTCAGAGAATTGATTCAAGCCATCTGACCATGGAATTTGACATGCTCCCACCGCACACATGCACAACGACACATACACACACACATATACACAAATGGTCTGTGAAAAAGGCAGAAAACATACACAATACGTATTACACAAACAAGATGTAAGTGTATAGCCCTTTTAGTAAACAGTAGATGTACTGAAGGTTACCTCTGACTCCCACCCAGCTTTCACAAACATACAGTAGTGAGGGAGACCCTCTAGTCAGGTAACAGAGCAAGTGAACGGGTAAAGGCAAGTTCATAGAAAGCCTCTACAATTAGCTGTTCAGGTGTGCTGTCATTTACTGTGGGGATCAACCAAGTAAAGCAAGGGGACATCAGAGGAAACAAATTCATATCCATGAAATGCAACATACTGGAAAAGCAAAAAAAAAAAAAAACTTGTAATTTAATTTGCTCTACAATGCCTCTGTTGTTTACTGTGGAATGTGGGACCATATAGTCCATCAATTTCAGAGCGAGAGAAAAAAATTCCACTCTATGTTTCCTCATAGACTTCATGTGAGCATAGCCTGACAATTAGATTTGAGGCATAAATGCTGAGGCAGCATAGCAGAGTTGAATGTCGTTGAACAGCTGGCGGTCATGGATTGTATTCGATGTCCTCCTGAGGCGTGTCACAACAGGCCATCTTCCCTCTATGCTATGATGATGTAGTGAAACACCAAGAACTGGTGTGATTGGCTCTGAGAAGCAGTGCTTCTTCTCTTTAGGCTCCTGTCTCATCTGAGAGATTAATCAGCTGAAAAGAAACGTAGATATGTAATGACAAAAAGACAAAGAGAGAAAAAGAACAATATTAAATCACAAGAAAAGTTTTTTTCTCTGACATTTTCCATCAGAGAACAACAAAATGTCAAGCGATTTCATTTCAATCCAGATCCCTCTCCAAACCTAAATTTGCTCAATTTTGGTAAACCAGCACTTGGAAAGACACACAACACATAGCTAGAATTGCACTGGCAGTATGAGATAATACTTTTCCCTTTATGGCCCATTACAGGATCAGAAGAAATTATACAATGCAACAGGCAGCTAAGCCTGTAAAATACATATCAGGTCTGATTAAAATCAATCTTAAATCCTTAAATCCAACACTTACATAAAGAGAGAACAGAAAGAAGACAGAACAATCATAACATTGTACATCTTTGATTAGCTATCCAGGTCCATGGTTGATTTCTTGCATGCAGTAAAGTGCAGGTAAAGTGCAGGTAGCAAAGCCCTTCCGGGAATTTGAAATGGCTGGTATCTCTTCATGTGTGGGACCACACAGCCATGCCATATGCCTTTCACATCAACAAACATGTCCAGCTGAACAGCTGCAATGTGTCACATCCACAAGGTCTCATGAAATGAAATTTAGATTGTGTTTTGTGGACAACATTCCTTCACCACAAACTGGATAATGCAACGGTAACAAAAACTGAAAAGCTGTTTTTCACATGAACACATCTAAAATTAGATGTTGGCAGGCTTCATTGCACTGAATGTTATTGTTTTTAAAGGAAATATTAATTGCTTTTTGGGTTGCACTATTTGTATTTAATCAACAAAGCAATCAACAAAATCTTGATCGGAATCAATCGACATGATCAAAAAAAAAACAACAACAACTTTAAAGTTTAGAGGGAGTTTTTGGTCATAGTTAAATGGGAAAAACTTTCTATAATTCACAGCAGAAAACTTCTTGGCATGAGCTGAGCCCAAGTCGTTGGAGCTGGAGGTAAATGTATCCACCCATCCACTGGCCTGACCACACTGGCCCCTCTCTCCACCATGTTATTTCAGGGCTGAACCACTGCCTGCTTTCAGTCGTGTCTCTTGTTTGTCTCAAGTTTTTCTCACTTTTCAGGATGTAATTGTATTGTACAGGGTTTGTGCCCACTGCACTCAATTCATCAGGCTGATATCCCTCTCTCAAGCAGTGTCTACAGTGCAGCTGCCATTGCACAGATACAGTGGATAACAATCTTAATATTGACCATGAACAACCCATAACATGGTTGTGTCCTGGGTGGGGACGCACAGTACATACTTTAAACAATCATAACACAAAGTAATGCAATTACTAGTTCTGCTCACTGCTTCACCTCCATCTCCATTTTCACTACCTATAATAGATCACCATCAGTCCTGACATGGACAGGAGGCTCTCAGAGTTGCTTTTGTACGCTGGATTCATTATCAAAACAAATGAGCATGGTCTCTAGCCAGAGTGGTTCCTAATGGCCACTGTTCCTTCCTTTATCATTGTTTCTTTAGACTGCAGGGCTGGCATCTGCTTGCTATATGCAAAAATGCAAAAACATTTTTTCCTGTCACCTGACCTTCAAATGATTTCTTAGCTCCAAGGGAATAACAGTGGAGGAGGTGGAAATGTGCAGGAACTTTTCCAAATAAAACCAAGTCAGTGTACCAAAAAAAAGAAACAAAACAAAACAAAACAAAAAACAGCATGGCACTGGTCACAAAACACATGCACTCTCTCTCTTTCCCTCTCTCTCTCTAATGAAATATAACCCACAATAAGAAATATGATATCTTTCAAAAATTACCTTTCAAGCTACAATAAATCAGTAACTACTCTTAAGATCTCCAAAATAGTCTGACGGGTCAGAGAGGCCACAGAGCTTTCATCATTTTGAGATTGAAGGGAATGTTTTCCTTGCTGTGTCCAGGTCCTCTGACCTTCGGTAACTGGCTCAGAGGATGTACTGTGGATATATCCTTTCAGGCATTCAGAGGTATCAAGAGATATTTGGCATTATCTTACATTACTTAATAGAAAATGGAGACTGGCATGCATAAAACTGAATCACTGGGCATGACATACATACACAGGTAGACACCCACTCACCGTCTTTACGTAAGAAACACTTCCAAAGGCAAAAGCAGAGGCACATGACCAGCAGAGCTGCCACAGTGGTGACTGAGATCAAGATGGTGAGAGCTGTCCCAACTATGAGAGGGAAAAAAATGGTCAGCAGTTTTACCATCTTTCATATCTGGATATGCATGTCATTTTCTATATTAAACTATGCAAATCCCTCACTGGTGTTAACACTGTGGCTCTTGTATGGGCCATAACTGATTCGGTTTGAGAAGATTTGATTTGTGGTGTTATGACCAAATGTAAGACTTGTCTCTCTGTAGCATGTTTGCTTCCTGCTCTCATGAAACCAGGGTAAACACAGGCACACAAACACAACAGCCAAGGTCTGAACCTGTTCACCCTCTGAAAAGCATTAGCAAACTCAAAATTGTTAAGTGTTTTTGCCTTGCTCTGGCAGGTGGGGTCTAGGAATTGCTGTGGTGGCTAGTTGGCTGGTTGGTTGGTCAGTCTATTCAACAGTTTGCTCCAAGGCAACATATCTCAGAATCTACTTTGCTATTAAATCTGGTGAGCATGTTCATGCTCCCCAGAGGATGAATCCTGACAGATGGCGACCTTTCCTCTAGCACCATCATAAGACTAAAAGGTCAACTTTGCAAACAAGATATCACAAAATCTAATTAGTTGATTACCACAATATTGGGTAAGTGCATTAATACTCTCCAAAGGAGGATTCCTCTTGATTGTGGTGACCTTATGACCTTATGAATTTGAAGACAGGCCAATATTTTTCATGGCAACATAACTGTACCCTGTTATGAACAGAGTAATTTGCTGAAGACCAGGGAAGAATGAATCCTTTCAATTTTGGTGTGACCATAACTTTCCCTCTAGTATTACCCTTAGGCAAAAATGTCAAATTTGATATCTCACAGATTCCAGGATATCTGGAAAGCGCATTCATGCTCCTCAGAGGATGAACCCTGTCAACTTGGATGATTTCACGACCTTTCTGCTCATGGCACCTGTAGGCCAAAACATGCAAACCACATTTTCCCACTACTTGCATTCCCCCAACAGCTAGTGGGGTACCAGCAGTGGAGGGCCCACTCTTGTTTGTTTATGGCTCAGTGTCTGGCTTCAGGATCATTGTGATCAGTTGGACAAAAATTGAATTGGGAATGTGCAAATAAGCAGAGGCTCAGTAGATGTATGTGCAAGTGTAAGACGCACTGTAGTCTTGACTGTCCTTTACCTAACAATCACTAATCTCTGTTCAGTATTATTGCCAGTAGCTTAGCTTGGTCAGGCTGCCTTCTCCTAAAACACTGACCAAAGCAGTGACAATATGGGCTTTGAGCCAGAAACGAATTTGACCTACTGCTGCGTAAAATTTTGCGGAGGAGATCCATACTGAAGGGAAGGTCTGCTAACAACAACTCACTTTTAGTGTTCATAGAAACAGCAATTGGTGACTCAAGGCCTTTATGGTGGACCAAGCATTTGATGGAAACGTCCTTCAGCAGCCCTGACTGGACGGTAAGTGTACTGATGATCAGCGTGGTCCCATCATCCTGGGGCAGCTGTGTTGTTACTGGGGGGCCCATAGTCCTGTTATCCCTCTCCACATTCCAGACGATCTCTGCCGGGGGACGTGACAATGAGGTGCAGTTGGCTTCGATCACACCTGGAGATGTCGTCTTGTAGCTCACCTGAGGCTTAGGTAGCACTGGAAAATAAGCAAATATCATTGTTTTTCCTGTACAATCAGGGTATAGACCTATAAAACATATTATTTCAGGTCAATGTGAAATTGGCCAAGATTCAGATTTTCAGTTTAGTTTAATTTGTGTACATTATATAAGTGTTTTAGAGAGATATTGGGGTCAAGGTGATACCTGAGGCAAAGGTATAATCTTTTGGATCAGTCAAGGTATGTGAATTCTTTAAACACTTGAGATCCATAAGTAAAGCCCTGGCTGTTTTCAATTCACTGTTCTTGGAGCTAAGGAAGGAATGCGACTCATTAGAATTGAGAACATTTTTGTTGGAACAGTTTTAGCCACAGATATTTGGCCCCTGTAGTTGCAGTGTCTTCATAGGCTTCTAGGCAATGAACCATACCCACCACCAATCTGGATTAGATCAGTTGCAGAGGTGGGACATACCACAACAGGAAAGAATTCAAATAACTCTCCATAATGCCCTGCAATCTAGCGCTGAGCTGGTGTGAACTTTGACAGAATTTTGACTGTTCTCATTGAATTATTTTCAAGCACAAGAACTAAGACTTTTAAACATATGTTTAAAAGTTGAAAATATGTTTAAAAAAAAATATTAATAATAATAAAAATAGGGCACTTATGCCCTTTCCATCCTTAAGTGAAATATTTTGTTCTTGTCAAAAAAAAAAGCCATTACAGGTCATGACATGCCACTTGGACACGTGTCTGTGCATGCATGCGTGCACCATATGTCCATGTGTCTTTATGACATTAGCCCTTATTGCCTGTGGATAATGTGTGTGGGACTGCAAGTACAGGACAGTGTGGGATGGGGACAGATGATTGCTGGCAATAGTGTACAGCAACTAAAATAAACATTATCCATAAACACAAATTCTGTGCTTCACTACTGGAAACGCCTACTGTACGGTTCAATTTCAAACAAAAGCTTTGCTGTTTGTTGAGATAATTGTGAGAGAAACACAGAGGGAAAGAAAACAAGAGAGAGGGAAAGCGAATGAGCAAAAATGAGAGACAAAGCATAGAATGAGAGAGAGATAGCAAGACAGAAGGAATCACTGTCTGCTGCAAACAGTGACACAGTTATGCATTAGACCTCACTCTGGCTCTTTCAAGCCTCCCTCCCTCCCTCCCTCCATCA